>CM021101.1:293787255-293867241 GCA_007115665.2 Sequoiadendron giganteum | reverse complement strand
AGCTACTGAAGTCAAAAAGTCAAAACTTACTATAAATAGCAGGTGGCTATAAATAGCAGGTCAGGGCAGAGGACTGGCAAAACAGATTCACAAGGTGAAGAAGATCATATGATGAAATTTTCAGGCAAAACGGAGCCTTAGAGGTTGAAAATCAAGGGACTTGCTAAAAATAGCACAACTTGCTAAAAATAGAATGCATAAACAAAGACAGGCTGAGGCATGGAAAATATTCTAAGTGTGGGAAAATGAAAGTATCCCCTTCAAAATGCGCCCACCTCACAGATTGATAGCTTGAAAATTGTCTAAGGCAGAATTCAAAGTTGAGCATAGCAAATGCGCCCACCTTGATGGAAGCCTTGAAAGTTTCTAAGGCATGAAACAAAAGCTCATACCTCAAAATGCGCCCAAGGAAGATGTTGCTGGAGAAAAAGCGGCTAAGGCATTGAAGATAGAAGTTCACCCTGTGAAGTGCGCCCTCAAGAAGGAGAAAAGGTGAAAAATATTCTAAGGCAAAAACAAAACCTTGACACCCAAAATGCGCCCAGCTCCAGCAAGGAAATGCGCCCAAGTCAAAGTGTTGAGAGGGTGGAAAAACGCCTAAGGCAAAGTTGAAAGTTCACCCTATGAAATGCGCCCTCAAGTGAAAGCTTGGCCTAGTAAATGCGCCCACCTTGCAAGTGTTGTTAAGTGAAATTCTTCTAAGGCATGAAACAAGAGGTTAGGTAAAAACGCCTATGTATGGAAAATGAAAGCTGGAAGTGGTGAATGCGCCCAAGGTAATTGGAAGTGTTGAGAAGTTCGAAAATAAACTAAGGCGTGTAAAATGAAAGTAGACCCTTCAAAGTGCGCCCACCTCAAGTGTAAAAGGGGTTGCTGGAGAAAAAGCGGCTAAGGCATTGAAATGAAAGTGGAGGGGTAGAAATGCGCCCTCACTTGAAAATACCACCCCCTAAATGCGCCCACCATGGAGAGGTTAACATGAAATTCTACTAAGGCATTGAAAATAGGAGCTCACCTAGTGAAATGCGCCCAACTTGAAGCAGAGGCCGAAATTCTTCTAAGGCATAAAATGAAAGCTTGAGGTAGTATTTGCGCCCAAGGTAAAGTGAAGACCCTCAAAGAAAATTCTAAGTCATCAAAGTGAAAGCTCATGGGTCAAAATACGCCCACCTTCAAGACATTGAAAATGTTAAAAAAAGGCAAAAGCGGGAGTTGACTAAGGCAGGGGGTTGAAAAGCGCCTAAGGTAAAATCGAAAGTTCAACATCTAAAATGCGCCCAAGTTGAAAGTAAGGACTTAGAAAAAGTTTCTAAGTGTTGAAAACGAAAGTGCCAAGGTAAGAATGCGCCCTTGAAGAGGGATTTAAATTTTAATTCATAAGGCATGGAGAGGGCTGCAAGAGAAAAATTATACCAAGGGAAATACGCCAAGAGAGAAAATGTTAGAAAATTTTTCTAAGTGAGATAGCATTTCACTAGGGAAAAATACGCCCTTGGCATGGAAGGATGATTTGATGAGTTTTAAAATTTTCCAAAGGCAGTTGAAGGTTGACGAATATTTTTCAAGGGGAAGATTTGATATCGATGAATATTTTCCATGGGTCAAGTGAAAATCAAATGAACCCGTTTAAAATGCACCCATGAGTTAACAGAGTTTGAAAATTAATTTCCTAAGGGAAATTTTAATATTTTCAGAGGAAATTCGTTTTGCCTAGATTATTTTCCTGACGGAAGTTAAATCTCAAAGGATGAATTATTTCGAGCATGCAAATAATTTTTAATCACCCGGAGTTGAACATTTTAATGAGAGAATTTAAAATGTCTAAGGCAAATTTTATGAAATCGAGGATTTAAATGACAGACATTTTAAAAGTTGGAAATAAATTTACAACTCCCACGAATTTTTTCGAGTTGAATTTATTTAAACACTGCGAGATTTTAAAATGGAATTTTAAATCAAGTCAAGTGATTGTTTTTCTCGCGAGTTGTTTAAATCGCCAAGAGTTAACTGGCAGACTAAGAGGAAAATTCGAAATTTGAAGAAGAAGGAATCATTATTAATAGCAACTGCCATAATGACCGGCTGACGACTAGCCCACTACTGCGCTTGAATTAGAAGATTCCGAACGAAGAGAGTGGAAAATTGATGAAGGTGCTAAAAATAGCCCCAGCACTACTTAGCAGGATTCTCCGAGAAGAGTTATTTAAACAATCTCTTCTCTCATTTCTCCTCACATTGTTTCGAAGTTGAAGTTGCTGAAGAAGTTCTTGAGAGATTGAAATATTTTCCAAGTGGTTGAGGAGAGAAATTCTTGGAGAGTTTATTTTATTTCGGAGTGTTGAGTTGCTGAAAGTGCGAAGTGCTGGAGAAATTTTCATTTGCCGAGACTCTTTCTTTTGAAAAGCTGAAAGTGTGTTGCTGCAATTTCGAAGTTGAAGGTTGAAGTTGTTTTCCGGAGTTGCTGGAAGGTTTATTTGTTGAAGTTGCTGCAGAGTGTTGAGTTGCAGAAATTCATTTTGTGCTGAGAAAGTATCCACATTGCTGAAAGTTGGTAGTTGGCTGCAATTTTCTTCGCCAGTCGGAAGTGCAGTCGTTGAAAGCTTCTTTATAAGCTTGAAGTTTTTTATACAGTACGAGGTTTGGAGTTAGTAATTTATGCTGAGAGTTTTTATTTTCAAAAAGCTAACTCCACGTTCGCAGCCGTCTCGGAGGTTACTTCATTTTATTTAAAAAATCTGCAGCCTAGCTTATTGCTATTCTATTTTATTTTGCAGATGGCCGGAGCAAAGGATGTTGTAGGAACAAGCAGAGCCGCAGGCAGAGCTGCAAACACTGAAGCAGGCAAGGCTAGCTCATCCCGACAGACAATGATTAAAAGGCTCGCTAAGCCATTTCTCCCAAAGTCAACAATAGTTTCAAAGTTGGCGGGATTAAATGACACCAACCTTGGTTCATTTAATCTAAATGCACTCAAATCGAGGATGTTCGGGCTAGGGGGCCATCAACCATCAGTCACGGCACATAATATAATGAAGAGTGGAATCTACGCAGCTGCTAGTTTTCCGCCAGCAATTCAGTGTCCGGAGCTAATTATGGAGTGCACCAATCACTACAAGCCAGAACGTAGGACGATTGTCTCTCCGGATGGTAAACTGCTCGCCAACTTCACACCGGATGCCATCGGAGAGGCATTTGGGATTCCAACTGCTGAGGAGATGTTATACAGGACAAATAAGAGGGCGGATAAAATGTACTCTTCCTCTTTCGAAAGAGTCACTGCAGTCATTAACAGAGTTTGGATGCAGAAGCCGAGGCCACCCCGCACTAAGCTCCCAAAGCAGATAATTGCCGAGGACGTGAAACAAGAATACTGTGATTTGATAATGATGTTGAGCCGGGTAAATGGGAGTGCACAGGCTTACATTTTCGAAGCCTTGGATGTTCTACTTCATCGAGATCATCTTGGAGGGAAAGGAGTGTGTCGATTGGGCTAGGATGATTAGCAACCACATCGATGAACAATTCAGGAGCCTGAAGGTGACGAAGACTTTCTACATGAGCTCATATGTAATTTACATGTTGGCCAGAATGACTAAGTACAGAGGGATTTCGTACAAGGAGCCAATCGGCTGTGCCCCTGGTCAATTCAAAATCCATGAAGCCTGCACACAGCTACATTTAGCTAACATTGCCAACTATAAACGGGCAAATGATGCATTCACAATGCACATTGCGAGGACACTTCAGCAAAGGACGCAGCAGAGAATATCTAAAGAAGCACAGACATTGATTGAGGAATATGGGTATTGGCTCATCCAATTCCCGAAATTCACATATATTAGGCTGCAAGGGTTCACTTCGTATCCGTATCGGTTACCACGATACCCCACCGATCACATAGTAATGCTTGAGGTATCTAGGCAATTGATTGCCTACGATAAGATTCAGAAAAGGAAAAAGAAGGGTGGACTTGATTTCCCTATCACCATGGGGAATTCCATTGAGGTGTGTCCCTCTTTGCAGGCAGCCCGAGAGGCAGAGGACGAGCTGCAATCTTATCATTTGTCATATCACACAGGCAGGCAGGATTTCGATCCTTACAGGAACATCCGGATGATACAGAGCGTTGAATACCGGCACAGAGCTCATCTGGAGGACTTTTGGGCAAATGCAGTGGATGAGGCTGAGATAAGAAGAAGGATGTTTTCCAGACTTCCTCTCAAGTTGATTAGAGAATGTGAGATTATTCCAGTTCCCGACCAGGTGGAGGAGGATGTCAACGTCATGCAACCCGACTATGGGTCAGTTAGGGATACTCCTGTCCCACCACCTGATTGGTCCGAGCCAGAGATCATGGACTTGGACACTCTTTCTATCCCGGTGATGACTTTTACCAGGACTTGGGTCGACAGACATGTATGCAGACTTAAGAGCAAGTCGATCGCCCTTACTTATAGCTTGATGGGTGACCCAAGGCCGTTATCGGTAAAAAGGGGAAACAAATTGCTCAGACATCGAGGGCACAAGTGGAAGTGCCAACCCAGCCGATACCGTTGAGGATAGAACAAGCATCACCCGTGCACTCACAAACTCAATCTTCGAGTTTGAGTGGTTTCATTATTTGCCGATCAGAGGGCAGGATTAGAGGAAGAGCGGGGACTTGAGGAGGTAGATCAGCCCAACGCCCGGGAATCAGCTAGTGTCAGTTTATCCAGGGGCGGCCAACAGGAGGAGGAAGAGGAAACAATGGCCGACACCCATTTTCAGCAGATGTTGGACACGGCTTTGGAAGAAGAGGAAAACACAGAACAGGGGACCCAAGGGTCGGGAGATACCCAGCTTATAGAGGAGGATGAGCCCGAGCAAACCAGTGCAAGAAGAGAGGAAGTGCACGAGATGGAGGCAACAGAAGAACAGCCCCTTGTCGTTTGTAATCCACAGCAGACAGTGCCTGATTGGCTTTCCGACAGAATGAGGAGAGAACCCGAGGATGATACGGATCCGGCCATCGAGATGGAGGAGTTCCTCAGGAGGATCAGTGCGCCACCAGAGAAGAAAAGGGCCCGAAAGTTTTCAAAGATCTCGACCGACGAGTCAGGCTCTCGCACGCTTCAGGTGGCTATTCCGAGGGAAGATTGTGATCGAACCGAGGAGAGGCCTGAAAATTACGTGATCACCACAGTAGAGTTGGGTCGTCCTACGGGAGCCCAAGTTATCGAGGAGTTCGATAACTCCTATCAGGCATTGAAGGATCAGTTGCTCCGCACGGAGGGGAAGTATAAGAAATTGAAGAAGGAGCACAAAACCTTGATAGGATACGTACAAAATCTAGCACATCCAGGTGAACCAGCAAACCCAGCAGTAGAACGTCCATCAGAGCTTCCGAAGGAGTCAGTTGTTGCCTTAGAGGATTTGAAGAAAATGGAAACGGAGGCAGACAAGTGGGTTAGCCGTGTTCATACTGAGACAGGGAAATTCATGGAGGACCTCGCCGATGCTTATCGACAGGCCTCAAGTATTTTGGCACGGATGGATATAGTAGATCAGGCCTGGGGTGATACTCGCATCTATCAAACGAAGACTGTACTTCGTTTGGGGGCTTTGATGCATATACCTCTAGAAACCTTGGTGGATGGAGGTGTAATTCAGAGAGGTGATAGGTATGATTTCACCAGTTGGTACTCCTCGGTGGTCACAGGCCGTGGATTTCACGACGCAGCAAGGGCAGATTCAGCTAAAGTGAGGAAAGCAATGGGCAACATCTTGGGGGGAGTCCTCAATACATTAGAAGCCATATTTGCTAGAAAGTTGGTCCCAGAGGAGATAACTGCTGATGGCTTGAAAAGTAGACTGCCTCCATTCTTCTCAGCTGCGAGGTCACTTGTCCTGGATGACTTTGAGAATGTCTCCACATTCTCTAGTATAATTCAGCATACCCAGGACGCCTTAGTGACATGGAGAAAATCTTACACCAGATACGGACAGACGGTAGCAGTCTTGGAGTTCCAGCTCAACCATATTCCACCGATCTCTACACAGGAGGTTGAAGCAGTATTGGCCCGGTTGATCGAGTTTGCTATCCGGGAGAGGGCCAGTGGGAACGCGCTGCTTGATGAGGATCTTCTTGATGATGGTAGTGGGCATTAATTGCTCATTATGATTCCTGTAGGGCAGTGGAGAATATTCTGTGCATTCATTGCCCACTCCTCTTTGTGGCGGTTTTTAGGGCAGAAACCCTAATCAAGGCATAGGTGGCTCGATCTGAGCCCTTCATTGTAACTTGATCTAAACCGTCCACTGAATTGGACTTATTATAAAAGGGGCATCCCCCCTCATTTGTATTTATTAGAATTAGAGATTAGATCAAGAGTTGAATCAGAGCTAGGGAGTAGAAGGCATTTAGCTTAGAAGTTAGCTTTAGATTGAGGAGGGAAGAAAACTTTCCTTTGAAAGTTTTGTAAAAGGTTGTTGTGAACACTTTTCATAATACAAAGAGTTTCATTGCTTGGTGATTTCTTCTTTGTTATGAGTAGCTAGCAAGGCCATTTCGTCTTTCCAATTCAAGGTAGATAGAGTAAAGTAGATTTCTATTTCATGCAAGTAGTTGTTAATTGTGGAGTGTGGCGTTGTGATTTAAGCATATCTTCTTTCATCCATACCACTAGCGGGCTTACTGATGGTAAGTTCGCCTTGCGTGGTCAACTGGAGTATCAGCACTTAACTTCGATTATGGTTCATATGTTTGTATGCGTCGTATTGACGGTATGAACGTGTTGCGTCATAGTTTGAACACTTTTCTCATCCTTTGAAGATTGCACCAACTTTGTCGGAGTTGTTCGAAAGGAGACAAAGCAAAGTTTGGTTTGAAGATTGTTTAAGTCGATCTTCGTCCTCCACCCTTTAGAAATAGATTTGTAGAATCCCTATCCCTATCCCCTTTAAATTCTGCATTTTCGAGTCAGTCTAGATACCAGAACATATTGCCAAATCATTCATGTCCTAATTGCTTCACAGAGTTGAACAACTACGTAAGTCCCCTTGAAATAACCAGCAAAACACATCAACCAACTGAGTCTATTCGCGATAAAAGGAACCTTGGAGTCGAACACATGAACTTTCAAGCAATCTTAGCATGTGGGACACTTTTATCAAGAGAGAATAGAGTGACCGTTGGGCAACTTTATTCTGTGCTGGCGCTGTCATAAAAAGCACGTCAACAAGCCCCCCAGGGCCGAACCCGGTAACTTAGATATTAAGTTATTTAATATTAGAATGTAATAACAATAATTTGCCTATGTATTATTATTATATTTGTTATTTCATATTTTTATATTTTTATATTGATATGGTACACATTTATTTTATATTTAATCTTAATATTGCTATTTATTTTATTTATTAATTTATTTGTATTTTAACACTTGGTCTTTATGGTATTGCTATTTCGGGGATATGACAAAAGTCCAAAAAGCTCTATGAGAAGCCTACAAACTCATTATTTGTAATTACCTGCACAACATTGACCTCACCCATCTCAACCACTAACTTGAAAATCTCACAAAGTTTCAAAAAATTTCACCTTCCTTAAATGTATTTAAAAAAAAGACTAATCCACTTGAGGAAGAAACAAAGAAATTAAACACCATGTTTATAATGTCCCCATTTTAACCATATGCTCTTTTGTGTTCGATAGCCTATTTCTGGAAGCCCGTAGGCTAGTCTCAAGCTGAAATTAGGGTTTCCACTTTCAAAGCAAGTTCTGAGGGCTTGCATGCGAGAATCTTTGATGCATGTCTGGTGGGGCTTTTTGGGTTTTCGGAGAGCTTCGGGATGAGCTAACATGCATGACAAGATATTGACTTGCATTTTTTGCAAATTCCTTGGCAGTTTTGGAGGCTTGCATGTTGGTGTTTTGCAGTTTGGATTCTAGATTCCTTCTGGGTTTTTAGAGAGTTTCGCAGTGATGTGACATGCAACTGCAACGTAGGACTTTTCCGGACTTACTATTTTTAGTGAGTACGACGCGTGCTCGGATTGTGGTTAAAATGAGTTTGGAACAACTTACTATTTTTAGCAGTATGCTATTTTTAGTAAGTTCTATTTTTAGCAGGGTTTTTGCAGTTCAGTTCAGTGGCTATATCTGGCAGGTCAATTTGAGCAGTTTGGTCTCCAACACCGTTGGTGCTATTTTTGGCAGTGTTTCAACAACTTGGTATTATGGCTATTTCTAGCAGGGCAATATATTCAGTTGGTCTCCAACATTCGAGGTGATTATTTTGGTAGGTTTGATATTTGGTGAAAACAACATTTTTAAGTGGAATATTTGGCTAAGGCTTGGAGGACAAATTATTCGAAGAGGTAATTAAGTTATATTTTAATATATCTTAATTGGACGCCTAGCCTAGAGGAGATAAATACATTTTAAAATGTATTTTGCATTTGATAATATGGGACACCCAAGTTAATATTTTAATTGCAATTTAAATAAGTCATCTCTCTTGGACGCCTTATGGAGGAGACATAAGTGATTATTATTAATATATATTTCACTTATACCTTGGACGCCTAACTTTGAAGATTATTTATATTTTGATATAGTGAAATGCTTTCATGAAGGGGCCAACTTGGAATAAGGTGAAATGAAATGCATATTGCAAATTACTAAAGATGAAATTGAATTTCATGTTCGGAGCCCTGAAGAGAGGGAAATGGAAATTTGAATTTGGAGATAGAAGGCTATAAATAAGAGTGTTGGGCTCTTTGTTTTTCATCCATGAAGAAATTATATTGTTATGCTGCCGAAATGGTGAGTGGTTTAATTTGAGGAATGCATACCTCCTAGTACTTACTCTTGGTTTCGTGCTTGAAAGATAGTGTTGACATGTGTTTTATGACAACGCCAGCACAGAATAAAATGTCCAACGGTCACTCTATTCCCTCTTGATCGAAGTATCCCACATGCTAAGATTGCGTGAAAGTTCATGTGTTCAACTCCAAGGTTCCTTTTATTGCGAATAGACTCAGTTGGTCGATGTGAATATGCTGGGTATTCCAAGAGGACTTATGTAATTGTTCAACTTTGCGAAGCAGTTTAGGATATGAATGATTTGACGATATTGCTTTGATGTTTGAACTGACTGGGAAATACTGAATTTAAAGGGAAAAGGGATAGGAATTCTACAATCTATCTCTAAGTATGGAAGGCAAGGACTGGCTTTAACAATCTCCACACCAAACTTTGTTTCGTCTCCCCTTTGGACAACTCTGACAAAGCTGATGCAATCTTCAAAGGATGGATAAGATATTCAAATTGAGATTCAACATACACACCCCTTCACAACAAAGTAAGTGGGCACACAAATCACAACAGAAGTTAGGTGCTGAAATTCCAGTTGACCACGCAGAAAAAACTTACCGTCAGCAAGTCCGCTAGTGGTATGGATACAAGAAGATATGCTCAAACCAACGCCACATTCCACAATTAACACTACTTGCATGAAAACAAAATCTACTTTACTCTACTCTACTTGAATCAGAAAGACGAAAAGATCTTATCAACTACCCACAATGCAAGATAGAATCACCAATCAATGAGAATCCTTATATCATGAGAGTCTTACATAACAATCTCTTACAAAAACCTTCAAAGGGAAAGTTTTTCTTTCCTTTCCAAACTAAGCTAACTCCTAGCTTTACTCCTATCTAGCTCAACTCTATCTTTGATTTCTTTCTAGCTCTAATCTATCACTATCTAACTATTTACAAATGAGGGGGGATGCCCCTTTTATATCAAGCCCAGTCCAGTGGACGGCTTAGATTCAAATACAATGGAAGGCCCAGATTGAGCCACCTAAGCCCTAATTAGGGTTCTAGCCCTAAAAACCACCACTGAGAGGAGTGGGGTAATGAATGCGCTGCAGATTCTCCACTCCTCATCACGAACCACTATCTGCCATCAATGCACATCGTCTCCTTCCAGAAGGTCGTCATCCAGAAGGGCGTTTTTCCTTCTCCTTCTCCTTGGCTGCAAATTTGACAAACCTGTCCAACACTGCTTCAACTTCCTGATCCGAAATGGGAGGAATGTGATCCAGCTGAAACTCTAAAACTGTAACCATTTGCCCATGTCGAGCACAAGATTTCTTCCAGGCAACAAGGGCGTCCTGGGTGTTTTGTATGAGGCTGGAGAACGTGGTTGTGTTCTCGAAGTCATCCTGTGTGAAGGTCTTCACCTCAGAAAAGAATGGTGTTAATCTGCTCTTCAATCCATTTGCAGTTACTTGTTCAGCAGTCAACCTTCTGGCAAAGATTGCCTCCAATGTGTTGAGGATTCCATCTAAGATATTTATCATAGCTTTTCTGACCCTGACAGAATCTGCTTGTGATGCATTGTAGAATCCTTGGCCTATGACCACTGAAGAGTACCATCCGGCGAAGTCATATCTATCCCCCTGCTGAATCACACCTCCCTCAACCAAAACCTATAGAGGTATGCCCATCAAAGCCCCTAAGCCGAGAACAACTCTCGTCTGATAGATGTGAGTCTCACCCCAAGCATGGTTAACTGCATCCGTCCTAGCCATAATATCGGAAGCTTTCCCATAGGCATGTGCAAGATCCTCCATGAACTTTCTTGTTTCTGTACGCACACTGGCAACCCACTTGTCTGCCTGTTGTGTCATTCTCTTCAAATCTTCTAAACCACTGATTGACTCCCTGGAAAATTCAGCTGGAAGCTCAATTGCCGGATTCTCTTGCCCACAAGGACGGGACAAGTGTTGCACGTAGCCAATCAGTGTCTTGTGCTCTACCTTCAACTTTTTATATTTGCCCTCAACGTAGGACAATCTATCCTTGAGTGCTCGATAGGAATTATCACACTCCTCAACCACTTGTGCTCCAGTAGGGCGGCCAAGTTCCATGGTTGTAATCACATAGTTCTCTGGAACGGCCTCATCCCGATCACACTCTACCCGAGGTACTGCCATATGCAAAGTTCGGGATCCATCCTCATCTGTTGAGATCTTGGAAAACTTCCTATCCTTTTTCTTTGTAGGAGGTGTGTTGATTCTCTGTAACAATTCCTCCATCTCGACTACAGGGTCAGTCTCCTCTATAGGATCATGCCTCATCCTATCCCTTAACCATTCTGGCACCTCTTGCCGCACATCTAATATAACAAAAGGTTGCTCAACCTCGGCCTCTACCTCATGAACTTCTCTCCTGCCTTCATTCCGACAAGGTTCATCATCATCTATAGGCTCAGTGTCTCCCGAGCTCTAGGCATCCTGATCTGAAGTAGCATCATCCTCGAGAGCTACCTCAATCTCATGCTAAAACTGAGTATCAGTGGCCGTCCCCTCATCTATCTCTTGCTGATTTTCTTGCAGATTATCCTCTCGGGGCACGTTGATGCTTTGGCCCACCGATTCTCTACGAGGTGGCTGACTTTCTACTTGCACTGCCTGTTCAGCCTGCAATCTCTCCCTCTAGTCAGCGAACAACGATACCTCCTATAAACTTGGAGAGTTTTCCCGAGATGGCGTATGCAAGGACTCCTCAACTACCAAAGGCTCAGGTCGAACTGGCTCTTTTCCTCTAGGCTTTGGAGTGTGATCTACCTGCCTTCCCTCTCTGGCTGATGGCACCCTGTTATCTCCCATCAAATTATATGTAAGGGGAATTGATCTTCCCTTAAGTCGGCTGACATGCCTCTCTATCCAACTCCGTGTAAATGTCAAGACTGGGATACAAAGCGTATCCAAGTAGGTAATCTCCAGCTTTGACCAATCGGGGAGTGGTAGAGGTGTATCCCACACTGTCGTGTAATCATCCTGTACAACATTTATGTCCTCTTCAATCTGATCCGGTACTGGGACAATTTCACACTCCCTGATCATCACCAACGGTATCCAAGAGAACATTCTCTTCCTGACCTCGATCTCATCCACTGCACTTGCCCAAAAGTCTTCTATCTGTGCCTTGTGCCTGAACTCTTCTGACAATATCCATCTGATGTTCCTGTGGGGATCGTAGTAGTGTCTGCTGGTGTGGTAGGAAAGGTGGAAGAATTGGAGCTCATTCTCTGCCTCCCTAGCTGCTTGCAGCGATGGGCAGATTTCATATGAATTCCCCATAGTAATTGGGAATCCAAATCCACCTTTCTTCTTCTTCTTCTGAATCTTATCATAGGCAATCAGTTGCCTAGATACTTCCAACATCACTATCCTGTTTGTGGGATACCGGGGCAATCTATAAGGATAAGAAGAGAATCTTTGTAGCCTTATGTAGGTGAACTTTGGAAATTGGATAAACCAACATCCGAATTTCTCAATCATCTCTTGTGCTTCCCTGGATATTCTGTGATGGGTTCTTTGCTGCAAGGTCCTCGTAATATGCATAGTGAAGGCATCATTGACCCTTTTGTAATTAGTTGTGCTTGTCAGATGCAACTGTGGACAAGCCTCATGTATTTTAAACTGATGGGAACTGCACCCGATTGGTTCCTTATAGGAGATTCCCCTATACTTCGTCATGCGAGCCAGCATATAGACGATGTAAGAGCCCATATAAAATGTTTTTGTTCTCCTCACGCCACGAAGCTGCTCATGTATGCTATCACTGATCATCAGTGCCCAATCCATGTAATCTTTGCCCTCTAGTACCAAGTTGATATAATAAAACATCCAAGGTTCAAAGATGAACGCTTGGGGGCATCCTCCAACTCTGCTTAACATCATAATCAAATCACCAAACTCCTGCCTCAAATCCTCCGAGACTATCTATTTGGGCAATTTTGTACGAGTTGGTTGGGTTTAATCATCCACCTGGTATTTATCAAATCAGCACACCGATCTGTTGTGGATGAGTACATCTTTCCAACTCTTTCCCTCGTCTTATAAATCATCTTCTCATGGACTGGAATCCCTAATGCTTCTTCGATTGCTTCAGGTGTCAGGTTGGCCAATACCTTGCCATCTGGCGAAGTGATCGTTCTCTACTCTGCATTGTAGTGGTGGGCACATTCCATGATGAGCTCTGGACATCGGATAGTTGGTGGAAAACTGGCAACTGCATACAGTCCACTTCTAACAATATTGTGTGAAGTCACTGATGGGTGATGTCCTCCAGTCCCCATCATTCTTTTTCTGAAAGCCTCCAAGTTGAACGAGCCCAAGTTCGTGTCAGCCAGCTTGCCTTACTTTGATGAGAATTTTGATTCCGACAAGAAGGACTTGCTTAATTTCTTGATCAACGCTTGTCTCGATGTGCTTGCTTTTGCAGATTCAGTGTGGTTCCCTCTAGCTGCAGCCTTTTTGCTTGATTCGGCCATTCTACAAGGAACAAAAGCTATTTAGAAAACGAGACTTTAAAATAATAAAATAACCATCATTGAGGGTGTCAGCAGATTTTTAAATAAAAAGGCTACAACACTTTTGCCATTTCTAGCTGCAAACCTCAACTGTCTTGTTCGTTTCAATGTTCTCACTTCAACTGCAAAATTTTTGTACTTGCAGCAGTTATGAAACTTTCTTTCAAATTCACACTTCTCTTCTAAAATGTACTTTCAGCAACTTGCTTGCTTCTCCTAAATGCGTTTTTCAACAAACTGGTGAACTTGAACTGCAGCACTTCAAATCGTACCTCCTCAGCAACCTCAACTTCAGATTTCTCAGCAACTTGGGGCCTCTTCTCACAAATTTGAACTCTTGGCAACTGCAGCCTCAGCAAGTCAAAACATGCCTTTCACTTTCAGCCACTGGAAACTAAGAAGTTCGCACCTCTCAGCAAAAACGTGCTTCAGCAGCTTCACACTTCACCAATTTCGAACTCCTCCAGCAGCTTGAGAATATTTTATCTCTCTGCAAACTCGAACTTCAGCTTCAGCAAATGCTCTGCATTTAGCAACTCGTGAGGAGAATGAAGAAGACTCAGAATATTATAGCCGGGTCGAAATCCAGCAGAGGCTATACTTAGCACATTTTCGAATTCCACTTTCCCTTTTCTTTTCCAGTCGTAACACTTGTCATCTGAGGCATCGGAATCTCAAGCTTCTAGAATTATGAATTCATCATCTCTGCACAGGCCTGCCTCATTGCATTTGATTCTTTAAAATATTAAATCACTCACTCTCTTGAACAATTTCGAATTGTTTGGCTAAGTCATTTAATCTCATCTTAGCCCGGACAAAATTATCCAGTTCAAACTTCTAGCGAAATACTTCTTATTCATTCTATTTGTTTGCCTTAGAGAAATTCTTCAAGTTTGCCTTAGGAATCTTGTCAAAATAGGCACCGGGCAAAATATCCAACAAAATGATGTGATCAAGGCGTGGAACAAATAGAAACAGTCTCGCAATCGAAAACGTTCAATACCCAGAAGAAAATTCTTTTCAGAATCCATCGTTTTCATGTGTATCCAGATGAAGGGGGTCTTTTAATTTTTATTATTTAAAAATAATAAAATGGCTAAGGTTTATTTCTCTTCACCCCCGGATGTCTTCCACGCCTGCAACCCCAAGTTTCTCTGCCTTGGCATTTTTCTTTGATTTTCCCTCTGAAGAATTTTCTCTCTGGAGAATTCTCAACATCACCTGTAGGCGTACTTCTTACCCTTGAAAATGCCTTAGAAAATTATTTTTAAATTTAACTTCTATCACCTTACCCTTTGAAGGGCGCATTTCACATGTGAGTTTCCATTTTATCCTTTAGGCAAAATTCATGCCTAGACTTTCTTCATCACACTTAGGAATTTTCATTTTCCAGTCTCAACTCACTTGGGCACATTTCACATGGTGAGGAGGAAAATATTTGACCCTTAGCTTTTTTAAAATCACGCCACCCTTAGTATTACCTTTCCCCTTTGCGCATTTAGCATGCCATGAGGGAAACTTGGAGCGCATTTCACCATGTGAGGACGAAAATATTTGAGTCTAGCGCATTTCCTCAACACCTTTCACGTTTTACCTTTCACCCTTTTACCTTTTACCTTGGGCGCATTTGCTATGGGGAGGAGGAACATGAAGGCGCGAATGAAGGGGAGTGAAGGAATTCCCACGCCCATGGTGACTCTTCACCTTCTTTAGGCGCATTTAGCCTATGCAACTTCCAACTTTGGGCGCATATTGATGTGTGAGGAGGAAAATTCCACGCCTATGGTGACTCTTCACCTTCCTTGAGCGCATTTGCTATGGGGAGGAGGAAACTTCCTTGCCTTAGGCGCATTTAGCCTATGCAACTTCCAGATGAAGGCACATTTGAGGGGTCCTCAAGGAATTTCCGTGCCTTGAGAAGATTTTATCATGCCTTTGCCTCATGTGGGCGCATTTGACCCCTGCTCAGGGAAATCTTGGGCACATTTAGCATACTCTACTTCCATTTTATCTCTGAAGGCACATTTTAGGGTGAGTGAGGGAAATCCCATACTTAGAATATTTTCTCCATACCTCAGGCGCATTTGATGGGTCTCTATGCCAGTCATCACTTATATATTTTCAATTCCCTAGCCATGCCTTGGCTTTCTATTTTTAGTAAATTCAAAGAAATTAGGGTTTCCTTGTATTTCACCCTGTTCTGAGCTGGAGCTAGCGTGGTTGTGCCTCCACTTGGCTTTGCTATCTTGTTTACATACTATTTTTAGCCATTTGCTATTTTTAGCAAACCCTAAAATTGATCAATTTTTGTATCTCCGTTTGCTTTGAAATTCGTTCCACTTGTTCTTGATGCTGTGAATGACTTATTCATACTTGCTTCTGGCGATGACGTGCTATTTATAGCCATGAGATGACTTACTAAAAATAGTAAGTATTCAGATCGTGCTCAAAATTTGCCAGTAGACAACCTGAAAGATGCTAATCATGGTGGTATGCCTCGTTCTGACTCTTCTGCATTTTGTCTATCTATTTTTAGACATAGCAAGGGAAACCCTAATCTATTTTGCATGTGCTCCGGACTACTCCCGATCGCTCCTGATTGCTCCCGATTGTCCCTCTACTCGCTGGACTAGAGTGTTGGGTAACTGTTGGGGTGACACTGCTATTTATAGTAAGTGTTCGGAAAGTGGTCAACCGGATGTCGGATGCGTTTGCATGTCACAGTGCCCGTGGGATCTCAAAAAACCCAGAAAAACCCAGAAAACTGGTCAACATGCGGGCACTGGCTAAAAATAGTAAGTCCCTGAAAATTGGTCCATTCCGCTTGCATGTTATATCACTGCGAAGCTCTCGCAAAACCCACATGGAATATCCAGACATGCATTGAAAATTCCTACATGCAAACCCTAAAAATAGCCTCGGAAGGCTGAACTCTGAAAGTCACCATCTCGGTTTGCATGTTACACCATCGCAAAGGTCTTGAAAAACCCAAATCAATTCTCCTGTCATTCATCGGAGAATTGTATGTTTAAGCTCTGAAAATAGCTTTTGAAGCCAGAACTGCTAAAAATAGCCAGTTGTCTGAATCTATTCAAATTCCTTGTGTAGGCACTTGGAAGCTGCCTGAATGTGCTGAAGTAGTTAGAATCCCGAAATTCTGAGGAAAAGACCTCAAATTAGGTACTTACTAAAAATAGTAAGTTGTCAGATTTCAGTGAAATTTCAGTGGGATTCTTCCTTGAGCTTTCTGACCGTATTTCTACACTTAGATTTTACCTTGACAACTTAATTTTGACCTCGAACAAGTCTGAAGGATAGAAACCCTAAATTTGTCAACATTTCAACTGGGGTCAAACGGGACATCCCCGGAAGGACAAAAGATCAGAGACAGAGAGAACAAAGCCAAAAGACCAGAATGGAGCAAAAATTAGGGGGGTCCCCATCTTGGATGGGGTGATGTTGTGAAAAGGTCGCAACAGATAGCACTTAGCTGAGTTTTCAGTGACTGCTTCTCATTCAGACTAGCAGATTGAGCTTCACAGTTGGTGATTTAAGGGTTTTTGTCAGTTTGAGTTTGCTGGTTTTGGTGCAGCTGAAATAGTTTTTTAATCATATCTCATTGTACGAATTTTTATTGGTTCTGGGTAGTTGCTAGTTCTCTTTGGTGGCTCTGGGCGCCCCATTGAGCAAGTTTTCAGACTTTTCTATTGAGTCTTCTATTTTATCTTGCAGGTCAACTTCTCCCATGGTTGCACTTCTTTCCTAGGAAGTTGTAGAAAACTTTAGAAAAATAAAGAACACCATTTTTTGCAATTTCTCAGTTCTATCTTGGTCGCCATCCCTCTAGGAGTTGTTTGCAATTGATTTCATGTAATTCCATTGGGTATTGAATGAGTTGGGAGCATTTTGGTGTGCTCTAGGCTTGCTGGTTTGCATTTTCAGTTTGCAAGTTTAGTATATCAGATTGTCAAAAGTTGGGTTTTTGGTGTGTTATTTCATAGTTGTGAGTCTTGTGAAGTTTGGAGAGCTTATAACATCATTTGCAGCTTCTTGGACAACAATAACACTTGGTCTTGCAGATTATATTTCACATTGTAATGATGAATCAATAGTACTGGTCAGCTTCCTTACATTTTTACTTTTTATATTGTGATTCCCACTTTTGGTGGAAGAGGATGGTTGTGCTGCCTAGTTTACTTTCAGTTTGATCAATATCATTCCCACCATTGGTGGAAGAGACAGGCCTCGCCGTCTTGCATATTATACTGGGGTCGGCTTGCCGCCCTTCTTTACTTTCAGTATTCATATTGTTGATCGGTTGAGCCGTCCATTTACTTTTGTACTTGCATTCATACTGCTGATCGGTTGTGCCATCAAATTACTCCCGCTGAAATACACAATCGAGTTGCATACACTTTACTTTCCAGCATTGTACTTCTTTTAGTTTGACGACTAACGATCCCCGACGCCATATGCTCACACCTTGCCCAACATTGGGATCCTGGTGTACATTCTTGTTGTAGGGTTACATTCCAATGTTGGTTTATGATTTTGGCTAATGTTGACGAGTGCCTTGTTGAAGTATTGTTGCCAAAATTTGAAAAAAATTATAAGGGGGTCATTTCAATGTTTCACCTATCCATTCAACCATCACACATGATAGTGCAATTCTTCTTCCACCATATATCATTTGATTATTGATAATGGACCTCAAATGTCAACTTCTCTTTTAAAATTAAACCCTTTGCCTCTTCATCAGTAAAGAATTTGAACACTGTCCCAACACCAACAATGGCATCCACTAGATTTTGCCAATAATGATATCTTAAACAAAAAATATATTTATTTTTTTAAATGAATATTTGAGATTTTTTAATTTTATAAGGCACTCAGTTTTAAAATTCAAACAACATATTTAAATCAAAATTTACACTTTTGAAACAAAAATAAGAACTAATTACTTTACCACATGAAATGGAATCAATTAATAGAATAAAAAATCTCCAACAACACTCCTCATCACTTGATGTTTGTATCTATTCCAAACTATGATCTTCAAATTTGCTGCTCTATGTGGGTGATGAATTGTGTTCCAAATGCACCATGGGTCCTTTAATCACTATTTCCTAGTGCTTTCTATTTGTTGTTTTTTGCTGTCTTCTTTTTTTTTCTTTGTAGTAAGTCTTTTGCTTCTTCTTCTTTCTTGTAGACCATGGTTTTTCTCTTCTATTTGTGTTTTGGTTTTAGGTTTTTACATTTTACGGTTTAAAATGTCACCCTCTTGCTTTTTTCACTAGCCAACTTTTTGGGCCATGACTTCATCTAGCAAGACTCACACATCCTACAGAAACCAGTGAGTCCATCAAAAACTGGCCGAGCCTCACTGGATAACCACCAAATCTAGTAACACTAATTTTCACAAACATAACCGATCCATCCTCAAATCAATGTAAAATCTTATTTGAGAAGAAAATCATGTTGATGGATATACACTTAACATCCTTCACATAAAACTTATTTACAAACATCAGTTATAAAGGTGTCATTTGTGTATATTATGTTAATGGATACACGTTTAACATCAGTCACATAAAATTTCTTTATAAATGGCAGTTATAAAAGGTGTCATTCATCTTAACATTTATAATTTCTCAACTTCAAGTACCAAACTTCATTCATGTTGTTTTACATAGAACATGGAGTATAATGTGGTAGTACATCTGCACTTAAATGTGATAATAGTAATTATCTTAATTCAACCAAAACAATTTGCTATAAATCCATTATTATTTGGACACTAACTTCCAAGAAACATTTGCAACTCCAAATTGATAGCTGAACTTGATGATACTTCAAACATTCAAAGATAACATGAGGAAACAAAATACATGCGCATTGCAAACATTACCATATCTACTTTCACAGTATATAAACAAGTAAAAATATGCCCGACTAAAATGTACAAAAATGACAATAATTTTGTAAAACATACTGCTGATAGCTTATTAAAGGTTCCATCAATCTGGACAAAGTAAGCCTCCAAAAGCATCTCCAAATCCTTCACGTCAAGACCCTTAGTACCACTGTGGTTTCTACTACTTGTGCTACTCTCCTCATCTCTACCTAATGTATTGAATGTTGCACTCAAAACTTCAACATCACTGACAAAAGAGTTCAACAAATTGTGCTTCAGTGTCCCATTTAGAAAGCAATATTTAATAAGAGGCTAATAATAAATGGATATATATAAAAGGATCTAAAATTATGTAGGAAACAATTTATTGAGATTCCCATAATATGTTACAAAAAAGTCATCCATCTTCCAAAAATATATTATAGAGGGAAAAATCTCACTTGTCATCCTCTGAATCAGAATGAGCCAGCTTCTGCTCCATTCCACTACTAGCACCATGAGAAGAAGAGGGAGAAGAAATCACATCCTGTTGTTGCATCAACTTACCTTTTAGATACATCTCAGCCATATCCTCATCATCATCAAGCAAGTGCTCTAATTCATCTCTGACCTGTAAAACCAAATGGTGTCAGCTTTGCTTGGAAATGGTTACAATAAATGTATTCATGCACAAAACTTCCAACTTTCCAAAATACTGTACAATTATATTGGCAATGAAAAAATTAAAAAGAAATTATGCCATATAAAAAGCTGCATAGGAAAAAAGATTGGAACAGTAGACAAGAAAGTAGGAGAAAACATTGGACTCCCCATTCATTATACAGCCAAATATCATGAGTGTGTGTGCTCAACCCCTAATATAACTATGCATGAGTGATTAAAAAAATTCTTTATCATACACACCACATTAAGAGTTGTTAGGAAGTTGTCGTTAAATGTTTAGGACTAAGGTATTCTATTTATTTTATTTCCTAAGTCTTTCTTCCCTAAAGTATATAGATATTATTTATTTTATCCAACAATAAAAGGAAATTAACGTTGAAACATCTCCAACTCTTTGTCCTCGTGTCGAAAAATTCCTTATGAAGAAATATAAGAGTTATATATAACACCCTCCAGATGTACTTCTCTTGTTTACAAATTTGTAACTTCCAACATTCTACTTGAATCAATGAGTTACTTGGGTAACCCCTAAAGAACCATGTCCACACATTTTTGAATAGTGTCTAGTCTCCCCTCTCCTTAGCATCCATCCTCTTCTTCTCATTCTTAATGCATCCTTAAAACTTCCAAATTTTTTCTTAACTATTTTTCTACAATTGGGGAGATAGAAATTGCAATAGCATAGCTCCAACTAATACAACCTTCATAGCCCACCCATCCCTTTTTCTAAAATCATTTTTATTTAAAGAACCCAAAATGTACTTGGGCCATAAGGGATGGCTAGCTATCCCCAAGATGGTTTGGACATGTTGGTTGAAAATTTTGTATACTTGGGAAAGCATACAAAACGTACAAAATTGTGGTTTCAGCCATAATACGTGAAATAAACTCTCCTATTTTCAAAGGGAAGGCTCCCCCTTTGCTTTCTATTTTAACAATTCAGAAATAAACTCTAACTATAAATCTATTCCAAATCTGGGTGAAACTCTGTCTTGTTCTCGTTTTTCAAAAAAGAAACTTATTCTTTTCTCTTATTTTAGAAAAGAATCGCAGCTGAAAGCATATATGATTAATAAAATAAACAAATAAAGAAGAAAAGTTTCCATAAAGGCACAAAGTCCTCCGTTGCTCCTCCGGGACGGGAAAACAAATTGAAAGCACAAAGTCTTTGACAACTTACTCTCCTATCAAACCTTTTAGATTATTTTCTAGTAACCAGGTACAGTATATAGCAGCTCAAAGTTTAATTACGTGATGCACTTTATATGCACAAACATAGAAAATAAAAGCAGCACAAAGTCTGCAAGGTACCCCCTTTGCTTGAGCATTCTACAATAGCTTCAAACGTGACAAGCAGCTCAAAGTCTGCAGTATCAAATCTGAAAACCAATCTAAAACTCCAAACGCAATAAGTAGTTGAAAATTAGGGTTTCCGGAACCTGTTTTTAGGTCAAGAACCCTAAAAATATAAACTTGTCAAAATTGGCTGAAATTAATTTTGATTGGCTTATTTTGCATCATGATCACAGTGGTGAAGTCAGTTTCAGTTTAAAGTTAGTTTAAGCTTGGTGGGTAGTTTTCACTTTTTCAAGTCAAAAGTTAGGACCTCTGAGGTCGTCAATGGCAGTTGGCCAGCACCAGGTGTCAAAATATAAGCCTGAAACTCAAAGCAAAACACTCTACGATGAAAATGCTAAAAAAGATGCTTCTTGACAGAGGGGATTTTCAAATGGCGAAAAGTGCAAAAAATATTCTAAGTCTGCAAACATTTCACTTTGTAACGTGGGAGACACTTGCACAATCAACGTGCAAATCAACTTTAAAGTGTTTGTACATGTGAAAATGATGAAATATAGTCGTACCCACACATCAGTAGTTGTAGTGCTTCTACATGGACACCTCAGCAGTAGGAATAGTGTTTACGTGGAGGTAGAAACGGTTGAAATTTTCAAGCAGAAAGCAGATCTATGCCCCTGTAGCCCAAGGGCGCCCTCCCTTTTGAAGGCTCAGATCTTGTTGCATGTGCTTGCAAGTAGGTTCAATCTCTTCAGAATTAGCCCAGCTTTTCAACGAGCTATCAAGCGAAGACATCCGAAGTGCAGAACTCCGGCAATCGAGGTCAAAAGCTGAGGGTACGAGGAGGATGAGTGTTACAAAGGCTGTCAAGTTTACAATATTTGCGTCCCTATAGCCCAGGGGCTCCCTTTAATTTGGCCCCTCAGATGAATGAATTTGCAAATGTTGTCTTCTTGAGATCTTTTCTAATCCAATTGAGCTTCGCAATGCATCAGTTCAGGAGGTGATCCGACATTCTGAGTGATCATGACAAAGGTTCTACCGAACACATAAATCAGAGGGTGGACAAATGTAGGAATACACTCCTGTAGCTCTATAGGCCAATGGCGCCCAGCCTTTAGGCCTGCCAGATGGGGTTTTTGGCATTCATAGTCTTCATGAGACTTGTGTGCAATTACTCCAACTATCCAGCAAGTCCAACCGTCAGCCTCCGAGATTCGGCAAATGCTCGTACGTGTGAGGTCAGTGTAGAATGCTGAAAAGTGAAAGCAACTAGAAAATGGCTAAGTATGGAAAATACACATCTCCTTGAAAAAGGCGCCCTTCTTGTTAAGGTCTTAGAAGCAGTTTTATTGCTTCGTCACCTGTAGAGACATATCTTGTAAGTTGATCTAGCTATACAGAGAGACAGACAATGCGCGAATCGGAGCACTCCAACTCCCGATGTCAGGGGTTAAAGTATGGCGTCCAGATGAAAGTTGCACTTTTGTCAAAATGGTGTTTGCGCCTTCACAGGCTAGGGGCGCCCTTGCTTTTGGGGTTCCTAATGCAACTTTCAGATGCCTTACATATAATCGTTGGATGCGGAATACTTCCAGTCACGCAATGAATCTATCATCCAATCAATGGGGTTCATCGTTCACCGTCAGCGACAGTTTGAAGCGTTAGATGGCAAAACGGAGAAATGGTTAAAGTCTGGAGACATTGCATCAATTTAATCAAAGGCGCCTAATTTTTTTGAGGTGTCAAATGTTGATTTTAGCAGTTGCAGCTCCCAGCAAACATTTCATCCTTGCTCTACAGGCTTCGTAGTGGATATCTCAGCTCAGTCATAGGCTCACTCGGTCACTCGAAAATCAGACTTGAACATGGCCAACTGTAACTTTGCAGTCAACTACAAAGTAGGAAGTTAGCAAAAACTCTCAACTTTTGCAAATGGACGACTAGAAAGTCAAACTTTTGACTTTTCGAAATTAGAAAAATATTCTAAGGCAACCCAGAAGGAGAGATTTCAGTTAACTCAAATAAAATAATATTAAATTTCAGTTTTTGCATGTCAGTTGTGCAAAGGGTGTATTTCTTCAATATTTTAATATTGGAGCCTATTTTGAGACTCATTGAGTTTCGCATGCTGAGTTGAACTGAATATTTTAATATTTTAATATCTTTTGAGACTTCAAGTTAGCTTTTGTTGCTCGAAGTGGGGTCCAATCAGATGACCTCTTTTGAAATCGGGGTTTCTAATTGCAGTTGGCGCCATAAAACTTAAATTCTTTGTTACTTGCATTTAGACGTTCGCTTCTCTCACAACAAGTTGAGTGCAAATGAGTTTTCTCTTGTGCGAGCATCATTTGAAGGCGCCGTGAGGATTGTTTTTCAGAATTCCTTGCAGATACAGGTCCAGAATAATTAGGAACCTTTAGACAAACATAGGCGAATTTCTACAGAAGCAGAGAGAACAAACAAACAAAATCTTCTATCTTTTGTCTTAAATTCTTCTATTCACGTCTTAGGTATTCTTCGCATGTCCAAGAATTCGGCGACTTTTGACAGTTTTAATCATTTAGGTTGGCTGTGCACGACTTTCTCTACAAAACCCATGTGTTAGAATTTTTCAGGAAAAGTTTCCTCGAAGCTTCAATTCTCGAAGTTTTGCTTTTTTCAACTAAAATTCCTTTGCATGGTGGAGTAAAAGTCAATAATTGTTAGAGACAAAGCATTTGGGTTCGTGTATTTCAGCATCAACAACAATACCCATGTCTTAGATTATTTCGTGAAAATTGCCCCATTGCCTCTATTCTAGAGCATTGTGTTTTTTTCCGGATTTATCTTTGCATGTGGGCCTAAAACACATTTTTTCCAAAATCTATTGATCTGGGTTGTCGTAGAATTCAGTTCTGCACAAAACCCATGTTCCAGATTTTCTCAGAAAAAATTGCCCTCACAGCCCCTCGGATCTCGACTGAAAACCTTTTACATGCAGGCCTAAATCTCACTTTTTCACAATTCTATTGATCTGGGTCATCTTAGAATTCAATTCTACACACAACCCATGTCTCAGATTTTTTTGTGAAAATTTTCTCTCCGACAAGCTATTTTTAGCCTCATCTAGAGTGATTGTTGGTTTTCCGAAGAAGTTGTCAGAATATAGCCATGTTCACAGTCAACAGGCGAGTTTTTTAGAATGCAGTTCATGCAGACTGAATTCAGCCTCATCTAGAGTGATTGTTGGTTTTTCGGAGAAGTTGTCAGAATATAGCCATGTTCACAGTCAACAGGCGAGTTTTTCAAAATGCAGTTCATGCAGACTGAATTCAAGACCAAGTCAGTCTTAATTCATGATTTCATCAGAAAAACTGTCACCGATTTGTATCAAGCGCATCCAGAAGGTTGGCAGGCGTAGTCACTCAAGTCCACATGGTTTCATGCCTCGTATAGCTGATTATCGTCCAAGGCCAGTTTAGAGGGTTGATACCGTTGGGATTCTGTGTGTGCAGCAAGTTCATTTGCATTTCTCACAACCAGAGAGTTCGCAATCAAACTTCGCGATTTCATCATGCAACACTCTTTCTTAGAGAAAAGCGTGAAGAACGTGAGAAGCGTCAAGCTGTAGAAGAAACAGTGGCCATCACTTCAGTTACAAAGCTGCCAAAATTACCAGTCAGTGAAGTGCTAGTTTAAGTGTGCAGAGATTTCCAGGTTTCCTTGAGTTGCTGACAAGTAGTGAATTGACAATTGAGACATGTGACGATCGTTAGATAGTGATGCAATCAACAACCTCATAGAGGGGTTAATTGCCCAAGATCAGGGCCAATGAACTTCAGTTCAAGACGTCCCCACCTTTTCCAAGATAGACATTAGACACAGGAGTTAAACTCGATGCTTCTTCCCGAGTTAACTCGTTCCACATTGCACGCTATGTCTTTCTTGGAAACATCTTTGTATAATTGGAGTTATTAGTTAGTTTTCATTTCAATAAGGATGTGCATGCTTGCACATTGTCCATTTAGATTAGATGTACCAGTTAACTGATGGTAGCTTTCCAATTAATTGTATAGTTTCCTTCATTAGGGTTTAGCAATAAAATCTTGCATGCATTGCAAGACTGTAGTTGACTCAAGCTGATTTTAGGGTTGCCTACACCTTTGATGTCTATAAATAAGAGCTTTCAGCTCAATTGTAATTAACTTTTGCTTGTGATAGAGAATTGTTGCGCTGTCGGCAACATGCCTATTCTCAAGATTGGTTCACCCTTGTAAATAGAACTTTTGAACGAGATAGTAATATATGCTCAGCCCACCTTGCCTGTAATATTGCTGATTATGTATTTGTTTGCGAGTTTTTATTATGATGATGAATTGTTATGCCACTCGGGTTTCATGTTATTATCATGATGAATGCTCACCTTAGTTAAATATAGTGGCTAGTTTGATCATGGATTGTATGCGTGTTTTGTCTATGCAATTTATTGTCCTAGTTGGCTATCCTTTATGTTTTGTTTCTAATAAGCCTATTCGGATGAGCAAATAGTTGAGCCCACCTTGCCTTCACGTTGTGAATCTGTAGAAACCCCTGTTTCCGCTATCTCTGAAATCTGACTATTTTTATTGTTTTTTGAAGGTTTTTGGTTTTTTTGATGTTTTTGAGCATAAATGAAGTAATGCGATTTTGCAAGTAAATGATATAAAATCTAAATAAAAACTTTCAACTCTGAGAATAATAGAATCTACTGCAAATAATCATGCCAGTCTATTTATTTAACTTCTGGACTTATTACAAGGAGATCCAGTTACATGCAAATAGAAAACAATGATATTCATGAAAACTTGGTTTTAGCAGCAGGCTGTAAGTAATCAGATCTGGTACGGCTGCAATTAATGATCTCTTCTCCCACCTTCTGATGATCAACAATGATGCCAGATGCAGGGGCGCCACTACTGGTGAAGACTGGAAGACAAATAGAGAAGCGCCTTTCTCAAGAGATGAAGTACGGCCTATGAGATGGTACGACCAAGTACAGGATAGTACGACCCTATCAACAACAGCAAGTACAATGGTACGGCCTTCCTGAGATCAATGCCAGTCACAAGAATATGATGCGCCTTGATGTAAATATACCTTCTGGAGGAAACCCCGAATCAAAACTCTGATAAGGAATGATCTGTGAAGCTCTATGATCTCTTCTGAATGAAGAAACCTCTTTGCTGGCAATAGATCGGATGATATTTCACACCCTCTGAATCGCTCTCACTGGAGATGGCTCGTTCCCCAATGCATTCGAGACTGAAACCCTAAGTTTCTGTGCTCTGCTCAAACTTGATCAATTTTCAATCATTCATAACATAATGGGCTCGATTTTCAATGCAAAGCTTATATCTTCTTGAGAAGTGCGAATTCCTCAATAATAGGGAATCATTAAAAATTCGACTTCTCTTCTTTTTAATTTTTTCAATAGTCTCAACTCTAATTTTTAATTATAAAATATAATTAAAAATTGGCCCCTTCCATGATGGCGACCCCCTTCACTGAAAATCACTTAAGTTATAATAATATATTATAACTTAATATTATAATGCTCCAACAATTAATATTTAATTAAATCAATTAAATATTAATATCTCTCTCGATATATACCCGATGCACGAACCGTCTGAAGCTGATGAACAATGAAGTGATTCCGAACATAATCCATCCATACTGCTAAAAATAGTAGGGGTCCCACACTGAGTGCCAGATACTGCTAAAAATAGCAACTCAGGCTAGAAGTGTCCGAATGAGCCCGAACGAAAGCCAACTGATCACAAACTGCCAACTAAGACTGAGACAAGCTCCAACATGACCCTCTATCCAATCTATCAGCCTACGAGGGTCGCATAATAGGCTAATCCTGTGCTCTGAGAGATGTCAACTAGAAGGGGACATGACAGTCCGCCCCTCCTGAAATTGCTTGTCCTCAAGCAATCTCAACTCCGGATGCTACAGAATATCCTCGCTCTCCCATGTAGCATTCTCAACAGGCAAATCTCTCCATTTCACTAGATATTCCCTGATAGTCCTCCTACGCAACTGTCTCTCTCTGTACTCCAGGATAGACTTAGGTACTAAGATCAACTTTCCCTCATCATCTAAGGGAGGTAGAACTGCAGAGGTACCACACGATGTCCCAACGCCTTCTTGAGGCGTGATACATGAAAAATATTGTGTACCCTGCTCTCTTCCGGAAGCTCAAGCTCATAAGCCACCTCACCAACTCGCCTCAAGATCCTAAAAGGACCGTAATAACGTGGCTTAAGCTTCTCTGACTCACTCTTCCTAAGAGTGGACTGACGGTAGGGCTGCAGCATGAGGTAAACCATGTCACCCACCTCAAAATGCCTCTCCGTCCTCTTCTGATCTGCATACTGCTTTTGCTGATTCTGTGCCTTGGCAATATTCTCCTTGAGAGCCTTCATAGTGTCCTGACTCTCCTGCAACAAGTCTCCAGCACTCGGCACTCTACTGTCGCTCAGTAGCAAATCCAGAAAACTCGGCGCCTCATAACCGTACAACACCATAAAAAGAGACATCTGAATAGTCATGTGGAATGTCGTGTTGTAGCAATACTCGCACAAATGAATCCACTTGACCCATGCCTTCTGCTGCCCTGCAATATAATTTCAGAGGTAACCTTCCACCCACTTATTCACAATCTCCGTCTGCCCATCGGTCTGCGGGTGGTAACTGGTGCTCGATTTAAGCTCGGTCCCACAGAGTCTGAATACCTCCTGCTAGAAGTGACTCAAGAACCGACTATCCCTATCGCTCACGATACTCCAAGGCAATCCATGTAGTCTAAACACCTCACGAAAGAATACCTCTGCTACCTGTGTAGCTGTGTAGATTGTGGTGATCGGAAAGAAGTGGGCATACTTCGTAAGCCGATCCACAACTACATTTTTGCAATCTCGCCCCTGGGCTTTAGGCAAGCCCGTAATGAAGTCCATCGACAGGCATTCCCACTTCCTGTCAGGAATCGGAAGTGGCTGCAATAAACCTGCCGGGTACGTGTTCTCCTGCTTGTTCTACTGACAAACAGGGCACTCACGCACGTATTGAAGAACATCTTCCTTGAGTCCTTTCCATGTGAATCTCTCCCGAATCTGTCTGTAGGTCTTGAAGTACCCGGGATGTCCTGCTGTAAGTACATCATGAAAGGCCTGCATGATTATGTTCTTCACCTCTGACCCTGGGATCAAATATATCCTGTTCTTGTAAATGATCAAGTCACTTACAAGCGTGTACCTGGTATCAACCGCTGATCCCTCAACAATGCTGGAAGCCCAAGTGTCCTTGGCATACTCTGCCATAATCATATGCCTCCAATCCTCCGTAATATGAACCATAGAGCTCAAATATGGCCTGCATGAAAGAGCATCAGCTACTACGTTCTGTGTACCTTTGATATACGAGATATCAAAGTCATATGCCTGTAATTTACTGACCCACTTCTGCTGACGATCATTGAGATCTCACTGCCCTAAGAAGTGTCTCAAACTGTTATGGTCAGTTTTTATGCAAAATTTGCTGCCAACAAGATACTGTCTGAATTTTGCTAAGGCATGCATGATAGCGAGCATCTCCTTATCATATATGCTATAAAGTCTCTCTGGCCCTCTGAGCTTTCGGCTCTCATACACAATCGGGTGCTTGTCCTGCATAAGCACCGCACCAATGCCCTCACCTGATGCATCGCACTGAAGCTCAAAAGGCTTCGTAAAGTCAGGTAGTGCCAAAACAGGGCATGTAGTCATCAACTCCTTAAATCTCATAAAGCATTCCTGTGCCTCGGGAGTCCAAACAAATGCACCCTTCTTCAGTAAATCTGTCATAGGGGCTGCATGTCATGAATAACCATTCACGAATCTACGATAGAACCCACACAAACCTAGAAACCCTCTCAACTGTGTCAGGTTTGCCAGTGTAGGCCAATCAATAATGGCGCGGATCTTTTCAGGATCCATCCGCACTCCTCCTGCACTGATGATATGACCTAAATATAACAATTCGGTCATTCCCAAGTCACATTTGGATTCCTTGGCGTACAAGGACTCCCTCTCCAAAATACTCAACACGGTCTCCAAGTGAGCCAGATGCTCCTGCCAAGTCCTGCTGTATATAAGGATATCATCAAAGAAGACCAATACGAATCTCCTCAGCTGTGAATGAAAAACCCTGTTCATCGTAGACTGAAATGTAGCTGGCGCATTAGTGAGCCCAAATGGCATCACTATGAACTCGAAGTGCCCACAATGACATCGGAAGGCAGTCTTCTCAATGTCCTGCTCACGAACCCTGATCTGATGATACCCTGACCGTAAATCAATTTTGGTAAAGTAACATGCACCATGGAGCTCATCAATAAGCTCGTCTATACGCAGTATCGAATACCTGTTTTTGATCGTCCTCTTATTCAGGACTCTATAGTCAATACACATGCGTAAAGTGCCATCCTTCTTCTTTACCAACAAAACTGAAGAAGCGAATGGCGATTTGCTAGGCCGAATGTGACCCATAGCAAGTAACTCCTTTATTGTCTTCTCTATCTCATCCTTCAATCTTTTAGGATGCCTATAAGGAGTTATCATAACGGGCTTAGCGCCCTCCTCGAGCTCTATAATGTGTTCTATGCCCCTGTCTGGAGGTCTACCTAGTGGAATATCACTGAACACCTTATCATGCTTGATTCTCAACTGTTGTATGTTGGGATGATATTCAGTCTTCTGCTGTCCCTCCTGTATAGGTGCCAAAGTGCACTCGGCAGCCCACTCTACCATATCGTGACGCATGAGCCTCTCCATCTGACGAAAAGAAATTGTTTTGATGTCGCTGTCCCGAATTGCTTTTAGTATGTGTGTCTTCCCGTCAACATCAAAACGGATCTCCATGTCCTTGAGTCGAAGAGTGACTTCCTCCAATGAATGAAGCCACTTCATTCCCAAAACCAAATCAATATCCCCCATATTAACAACATAGTAATCAGCCTTGAATTCATAATTGTTCAAGCGTAAAAGGAGATCCTTTATCATGCGTTCACATCTCAAAGTGTATCCGTCGGCCACCTTAACCCTAATGCCCTCGAACTCCTCAGTGATGAGTCCACGTTTCTCAACGAATCTAGCATCTATGAAATTATGTGTAGCTCCTGTATCAAGAAGGGTAATGACCCTTTGTCCTGCTAACACACCACGAATCCTGAATGAGCCCTCCTGCTGAATGCTAGATAGGCGTGCCTCCTGTATCTGAAGCTCTGACTCTATCTCTGCCTTAGGCTCTGAAGCCTCTGGCTCTGAAACCTTAGAACTATCCTGCTGTCCGAAATTCTCTGACTCTGAATCCTCGTAGTACGCCCACATCACTCGATTTGCCTTGCCCTTAGGTCTTAGAGGACAATCGTGATTGGCGTCATAGGGACCTTTGCAGTAGAAGCAAAGCTTCTTCCTGCGTAGATCGTTAAGGGCCTCACGATCTAAAGGTGGAGCTGCTGATTTACCTTTTGAATCGTTCTTAAAATCTGATTTTTCTTTGTTAAAATCAGACTTGTCTCTGTTTTTTTTAAAACCCTTATTGTCCCTGAAAGATGAATTACCTCTGGAGTTAAATCTACTAGATGGTGCTGCTAACTCCATACTACGAGCCTTCTTCATCGCTTCCTGTAATGAAGGAGGATCAAAGGCTTTGATCCAACCTCTCAGTGGCTCTGTCAAACCCTCCATGAAGAGTACTACCAATCGCCTCTCTGAAATGTTCGGAACCATGACTGATAACTCTGAAAGTCACCAATATAGGACTCCAAACTGCCACTCTGTCTCAACTGAGCCAAGTTTCTAAAGTAGGATTCTGGATCCTTCCTGTCAAACCGCTCTACCAACCTGTCAACGAACTCCTGGTATGATGTGATCCTGTCATGCTGTAGCGTTACCATACCATGCTACCACCAGTCGTAAGCTACCCCCTCAAGATGCAGTGTCGCATATCTGATAGCATCTCTCTCAGCCATCGGGCGCAATGTGAGGAATGTATCTAGCTTATTAATCCAGGCCTGAGCTGTGACCTTACCACTAGCATCGAACATCGCTAGATTGAGCCTGTTTGTTGCATGCTCCAGATCATTATTTTGGTTTCGAGGCCTATTCCCCTGTCGAGACCTATAATATTCAACTCTCGAATTCACAAATCGATCAAAGTGCATGCGCTCGCGCACTTGGGGTATTAATATATCCCACTCCTCGTTGGCTGCCATAACTGCATCAGCATATAATATGTTCCCAACCTCTTCAAGATTATCCTCAACCTGTTCTCCTCTTAGGAAAGTGGGTCTGGTAGGTCTATTTGCTGTTCGTGAAACAGTCCTGGGTACCCCCTGTCAACCTGCATCACTCCTGTCCTCATCACGATGTGGTGATGGTCTCCCTGGCGTACCTATCCTCTGTATAGCCATGGTTAACTGCTGTAATACATCGGTTACCTGCTGCTGACCTATTCGCAAATCTCTAAGAGTCTGTCTAACCTCTGCATCTTCCTCCTGAGGATCTCGAGGAATCTCTGTTCTGTCACCCATGCCTGTATCCTGTACAGACGCTCTAGACGAAGAACCAGACTGAACACCAATCAAACCTGTAGCCGTCTCACCTGTCGGAATAAGTGGTGGCTGCCAAGTTTTTCTGTTTTCCCTCTGATAATATCTCTTCTCTCTATCACTCTGGTGCATGAACAAAATGTTTTTTTTTTTTCAAACCCAACAAGGATGGCAGGAAAATAGCTCTGATACCACTGTAGAAACCCCTGTTTCCGCTATCTCTGAAATCTGACTATTTTTATTGTTTTTGAAGGTTTTTGGTTTTTTTGATGTTTTTGAGCATAAATGAAGTAATGCGATTTTGCAAGTAAATGATATAAAATCTAAATAAAAACTTTTAACTCTGAGAATAACAGAATCTACTGCAAATAATGATGCCAGTCTATTTATTTAACTTCTGGACTTATTACAAGGAGATCCAGTTACATGCAAATAGAAAACAATGATATTCATGAAAACCTGGTTTTAGCAATAGGCTGTAAGTAATCAGATCTAGTACGGCTGCAATTAATGATCTCTTCTCCCACCTTCTGATGATCAACAATGATGCCAGATGCAGGGGCGCCACTACTGGTGAAGACTGGAAGACAAATAGAGAAGCGCCTTTCTCAAGAGATGAAGTACGGCCTGTGAGATGGTATAGCCAGGTACAGGAAAGTATGGCCCTGTCAACAGCAGCAAGTACAATGGTACGGCCTTCCTGAGATCAATGCCAGTCACAAGAATATGATGCGCCTTGATGTAAATATACCTTCTGGAGGAAACCCCGAATCAAAACTCTGATAAGGAATGATCTGTGAAGCTCTATGATCTCTTCTGAATGAAGAAACCTCTTTGCTGGCAATAGATCGGATGATATTTCACACCCTCTGAATCGCTCTCACTGGAGATGGCTCGTTCCCCAATGCATTCGAGACTGAAACCCTAAGTTTCTGTGCTCTGCTCAAACTTGATCAATTTTCAATCATTCATAACATAATGGGCTCGATTTTCAATGCAAAGCTTATATCTTCTTGAGAAGTGTGAATTCCTCAATAATAGGGAATCGTTAAAAATTCGACTTCTCTTCTTTTTAATTTTTTTAATAGTCTCAACTCTAATTTTTAATTATAAAATATAATTAAAAATTGGCCCCTTCCATGATGGCGACCCCCTTCACTGCAAATCACTTAAGTTATAATAATATATTATAACTTAATATTATAATGCTCCAACAATTAATATTTAATTAAATCAATTAAATATTAATATCTCTCTCGATATATACCCGATGCACGAACCGTCTGAAGCTGATGAACAATGAAGTGATTCCGAACATAATCCATCCATACTGCTAAAAATAGCAGGGGTCCCACGTTGAGTGCCAGATACTACTAAAAATAGCAACTCAGGCTAGAAGTGTCCGAATGAGCCCGAACGAAAGCCAACTGATCACAAACTGCCAACTAAGACTGAGCCAAGCTCCAACATGATCCTCTATCCAATCTATCAGCCTACGAGGGTCGCATAATAGGCTAATCATGTGCTCTGAGAGATGTCAACTAGAAGGGGACATGACAAAATCTGTAACTAAAGCTCATTGTATGATGTGTGTGATAATAAACCTATTCAGCCAAGCAAATAGTTGAGCCCACCTTACCTTCACGTTGTGAATCTATACCTGATTTATCATATATTTGTCATTTCCAATAAAGTTCTTCCCAACCAAGCAAATAGTTGATCCCACCTTGCCTTCACGTTGTGAGACTGTACCTGAAGTTTATCATATAGAACATTCCTGCTCCATTTCCTCATGCTCTGTTTTCTTGAGGAAACTGGATAGATTTAAAGTAGTTAATTTAGTTGTAGTTAATGATCTGCGAAACCAAAAAATCCTTAGCTACAGCGTTCTGTGATGAACCAACACTCTGCTGATTTGTTTTCACTTGTTTTCGTAGGTCTGATTTTGTTTTAGTTTGATTACTTCCTTTTGTGCTTCTGAGTTTGTTTGCTAAATATGCTAATAAGGTTCCAACAAGCATATACATACTATGGAAGTTTCAAATAAACTAACTACTGAAAACAACTTTGAATACATTGCTCAATTTAGTGGCCAAATATAATTTCTTCATTACAAAATAAGATGCTTACAACATATAGTTTTCATCAGATTCGAAACTAAGTATTTCATAAGCTATACTTTAACTTACAGCCAAACATCACTGTGAATAGTGACTTGCTATAGTACCCGCCCCCAAAGAAGTGCACACAACTTTTGGATGACGAACTTCTCCCACCAAAATCCGGATTGGGAAGCCTTCTAGGATAAGGGCGCCCCTTTTGGGTGTGATTGCAACCTCTTAGAAAAGGCGTTTTTTTAATATATGCTAGTTCAAACCCTCAAGAAAACGCAGCTGGCTGTAGCTTTCAAAAAACAGTCCCAAAATGCTCCACAAGCGACCAACTCTCGTACAAATGTGAATGGAGTCTATGGCAGTCCAAAGACTCCAAACCCCTTTGAAAATGGCTCGAATAAACTGCAAACAGCAACTTGTGTCTCCAAAATGAAGCCACCAAAAACTGAACAGCAACCTTAAGGTGGTGTTTCACACCCTCAAGCAACTCAAGAATGAAGAACAAAACCCCACCAAGCTTACCCACTACAAGAAATCAGGAAACCCTAGCCTCCTTCTTCCTCCAAAGTCACATTCCAAGTTTTCAACAAGCAAAATCATCTATGCATGAAGAGGGTCGAAATTCTCCTTCTATTTATAAGGTTTTGCATTAAAAAATACTATTCATAAAAGTGAGCACTATTCACTTAAGTTATTTCTTTTTTCACTTTATGAATGAATAGTAATTGAAAAATATAAAGTGACCCCTTCCTTTTAAAGACATATGGTCCCTAGGTCGAGGATTGTGAAATAGAAGGTGAGTATCATAAATTTAAGCACAATTATCCTGCCAAACGCAACAATTCACCCTGTCACCATACTCCGAAGACCCATACTGCAAACTGACGACCAAGTGCCCGTCCAAGAAACCCTCTATCTAGAACTATTAGCCTACGAGGGTCAGGAAAATAGGCTAATTCCCCAACTCTGATGCTCGTAAAAAAGGGGACATTACACGTTCTAGGTTTTCTTAACCTTGTGCCTCTTCCAGTTGAGAACAAAAACATAGGATTTAGAATACTTTACTTTTTCATGCATATCAGCAAAAGAGGGAGCTTCCCCTCCTAATTTGAAGAGCACTCATTACGCAGTGTGCATAGTTGTATGTACTAACCTATACTCCAGAGGTGTTAGTTATTACGCCAACACTATGTAAATCCATCCACAATTGAAACTAGAACACTGCAATCTTTGCATACAAATGTGACTTTGAATGGAACCGCCTCAAGTGGAAATCAAGAGGATTTTTGTCCTAGGGTGTGGAGATGAACAAAATGATCAAGGTTTATAAAAAAGAGTTGATGCAATAGCAAAAATGGATGTCTTTTTCCTTTCCCAACTTTCCTTTTATATTCTCCATTTTTAATTTCAAATTATATTCTTGTAACTTTATCCCTTACCTTATGAGAAATAAAAATAGTCTATGGATCTCTAAGATAAATTAATTCTTAAAAGAGGACATGAAAAAATATATTACACAAAAATTAAAACAAGGCTACCTACCTCTGCTACACCTCTATGGCACTACTCATGCCTATCACATAGTTTTTGATTAGGGTAAAAGTATAGGGTTTTTAAACATTGGTTAACATTTTTTTATTTGATAAAAAAATTATTTGGATACAAGGAACCAATCACAACGGTGTCATATCCATTGATAGTTTGATAATGGTGCAGAAAAAATATTGTTTTGAGTACGACCATAGCCATACCTAGGTCGTATTGTATATATACCCATATTTGGTATGGTAGTACAAATACCTAGGAACTGTAAGAAGCATATCTTACAACACTTAATGAAACATGAAGATGGGTGATCCAAGGTTGAATTTCAGTAGACAACTCTCTAGATGAGGATCTACTTGAAGTTGTAGGCATATGTGGAAGCTTATGAGAAAAAATAATATAAGACACAAAGAGAAATAGAATCAAAACCATAAATATATTATTTGACTATTTGGCTACTTTTTTTATTACATGTCTATCGAATGTTACAAATATGTACATACATAGATTATAAAGATTTCTTGCCATGAAGGCTAAGGGTTGCAAGGAAATTGAACTATCTCCTGTGGAAGTGGAAACATCTTCTATGTTTGAGTCCTCATCTCCACATGGTTATGGAGTGTAACCATTTGCTAGTTATTACTTGATGTGCTAGCAAATGACCTAACATAACGTGACCCTGAATAGTTCCAATTGGGTTGCCACATCAACTGCATTATTTAAAGCCTACAAAATGCACTTAGAACAATGCAATGAGCTACAATGAGAATTGGACATTGTAGTTTGGCTTGGGAGTGTATTGGACCCTATTAGGGCCATGGTAGGAACCTCAAAATTCTTAGTGAAGGTTTCATTACCACAAAAGTGTGTCTTTGTGCAAAGTACTTGGCACCACTAATGGAGTATGTGTGACATTTTTTGAAGATTGTGGGATGGTCTTTGTTCTCCCACAAGCATCTAGAAGGTGCTCTAGTGTAATGCAAAACATCAAAGCATTCTTGTAGTTATCACAAGTCATGAGAATGGTCTCGGTGCTACCACAAGTACCATTTCCGGTGAATCCTCCTACATTAATCACCCCTCCTTGAGAAGAAATAATCCCAATATCATTTTTAAGAAGAAAGTATAAATCCTTGACTTCTAAATATTGTTTGATGAACCATTTGGCTTGTTGTGGGAGCTAAAATTTTGACAACTTTGTGTACAAGCATAGAACAATGTAGTATCAACATGGTTTCCAAAATTTAACATGTCTTTAGACTTTACCACAAAAAGTTATTCTTCACTTGGAGGTGAGGTACAAAAAGCTAAGTATGAATAGCTATATGGCACAGTCTTCTTTGGGGCCAATGTGGCATGTGTCAAGCATGAATTCATTTCAGGAATCCAATATCTCCTATTATCCACCATCACAATTATGCTCCAAGGATTAGCATTATAGACACACTTATGACTATGTATGTATGGAAGCCCAAGGAGTATTTTACAAACCTCCATTGCCTCTACATAGACTATATCCTCCTGAAAAGGATATACAACATATGAAAAGAAATATTAAGGAGTGATATGTAGAACTTAATTGTTGCAAGAGTTGAAGCATCCCAGTTTGTAGGGCTATAGATGAGCCATAGTTGGTTACTCCAATCTCTCAACAATTTCTAAAGAGATTATATTTTTCATGCTATTGCAATCGATCATGAAGTCGAATAGTTGCCCTTTCACATACATTTATGGCCAAAATAGCCACTCTATTTTAGCTTCTTTAGGGATCACCTATGTAGTGTTAACTAGGACATTGGGATCTATGTCGATGATTCAATCTAAGGGTTTGAAGTCATCATCCACTATTCCAACATTTGAAAGAAAACTCTTCTAAGCATGGTACTCAATGTTGGAATGATTGCAACACTTATGCCTATTGAACCACTTACCTATCTTGAATGGTTTGCTATTGTCCAAAAGCAATGCCTCCCTTGGTGCATTGGGTATTTCCCATTTGACCATCTACTTCAACTCCTCAATGGTTTTCACATAGTGATAGGCTTCTCCCATCATCTTGACTTTGATTAGCTTCATGCTAGACTACATGGCTATTTGTATGCTGCTGCGATAGTTGAGGACTCAATGCTGCTCTAAATCAAATGAACCTAGCTTTGCATAGAGCTTGTGGAGGGCATCAATGTATTCTTGGACCAACCAGTCATGTCCTTACCATAATTGTGACCACTGCATATAGTGATCAACATAAACATTTGCAAGATAATACTTGTCGTTAAATCCTTCTAGGAATTAATCCCTAGTTGGGTCAAATTTGCACTTTGTCTATTCCTCCTAGAGTTTATGAGCTGGTCACCACTTATTAATAGGTGAAGAAAATTTCAAGAGTGCAATCATTAATTTTACCCTCAAACACAGAATCATCTAGGTTTACTTGAAACTTAGAGAGGACTCAATTGCCAAAAGTCTTTCTTGATAATGAGTCCAATGGAACCACTCATTTGGGGATCTCTACAAACTGGTTGAACAACAATTTTTGTTTGTCCATGATGATGAGATCCATTTCTATCCTATTTTATGCCATATTTTAGCCCTTTTTCATATGCCTTCATACCCATTCTCATATTCCATTTCCGTATCTTATCATGCCATTTTATCACCTTTATGTTGCATATGATTAAATATATATAAGTGGTATTTAATATAGTTTTGAGACAAAAATATGAAAAATAAATTATTGATTGTCTTTACTAATAAGCATTGTTATTTCAGCTTAAGAAAATATATACTGCAACATGCTAATTGAATAAGAAGTAGAATGCAGATTTCCTATCACATTCTTCATAGGAACCTTCCTGTCACCTTCTTCATAGAAATATGGCTTCCACTTACTGTTGTAGTTTCCCCTTCTACGTGCCTGACTCCAGTTTCCATAGTAACTAGAGTTCACTCTTTAATGCTGACTGTGCACCATTTTATCCAATGGTAGATTCCTTCAGCTCTTTCTCCATGGCACATTCATTTTATTCATAACACATATTCACACCTATTTCTTGGGTTGGACACATGCTTTTTGTTGTCACATCTGTTGGGAAAATATTTTCATTGGACTTTTTGCTTGCAATCTTCAGCCACATGGATTCATTTCAAGGAGTAGATTCTGCGATAACATCTACGCTTGCTAGTTTGTGGAGGAGAACACCAAAAATCTTCTCATTTCCTATTTCTATCTTCTATTATAATAAAACTGTTTTTAATTTTTGACCAACAGCCAAGGTTTCACGTGAACCATTACTCTTTAGTTTGTTGGTCATAGGCCAAAATAAACTATTTTATACAGCTTTAGATAGCAACTGTTATAATCTCTACCTATATATATGATGTAATATCAGCTGTGAAAAAGGAAGAAAATACATTTGATATCATTATTAAGAGAAACATTTTGAAGTCTTTTTCAAAATTTTCATAAGCTTCATATTCATCAGTTGACTGGGAGGTAGGGAGCCCACTCTTCAGCCACCGATGGAATGTAAATATTTTATTTTCTGCAAGGTATGTTTTTATGGGTTTTGATTTCAATTGATTACGTTTTTCATTGTTATGTTTTTGCGATTTGATACGTGTGAAAAGTGTTAATAAATTAAGTATATTGCTAAGTTGAGTCTCATTTCTGTACTGCAAAATTAACTGCTATGATTTTCGTGATTGATATTTATTGATTAAGTTTTTTGTCTCAAAACTTACTGTCATAATTTCTACACAGTTCATGTCGCAATTCTTGTTATTCCTGTCACATAAATACTACAAAACCAGTTACAATTTCTGTAGCAGTTCCTGTCACAAGAAAAATAGAAACAATAATCTGATTTTCAACTTAGGTAATTGATTGAGTTTAGGAATGCATTTTCATCCCCACTCACCTCACGACTTGCAGCCCTTGTGCATATAGCCACGACATCTTTTGCAAGTTTACACCCCCGGATTGACACTTAGACCAAACTGAATTTAATTATTAAACATTAAATCTATTTCATTCTTTACCCCAGTTTTGGCCTATCACATGAGAGCTTCTTTGATTTTTCTCTTGATCATCATATGTATCTCCTCTTGCATTGGTTTTCCCATCTTCAAATGGGTTAGCAAGTAGTATGATAGCTCTCAATGTTCAATGTTGAGTCTCAGGTGCTTCAATCGCATTTGATGAGACCTGCAAAATGAAGACAAATCACTTGGATACCACTAATCTAAGGCCTAGGTTTGAATATCGATGAACAACTCTATAGGTGAGAATCTAGCTGAAGTTGTAGGTATACGAAAAAGCTTATGAGACAAAATAGTCTATGATGCAAGATATATAGAATAAAAACAATAAATGTATTATTGTTTGTTTTATACATGACATACCACTGAGAAAGGTGTATGAATGCTATCTTCTAATCTACCTATTTTTCTGCTTATTGGATTACATACTTATTCAATGTTAGAAATATGTACATATATAGATTGCAAAGATTTCATGTTGTGAAGGCTGAGGGTTTCTAGCAAGTCAAATTGTCTCCCATGGAAGTGGAATTGTCTCCTATATTTGACTCTTTATCTACCAATGGTTATGGAGTGTAATTGTTTGTTGGTAGTCTCCTAATGTGCTAGCATATGCTTGGCATAGCATAAACCTCAAAAGTGCCAATTGGGTTGTGACATCAACTACACTATCTAAATCCTATAGCATGATGCTCAAAACAGCATGAGTTGCATTGAGAATTGGATGTTGAAATGTGACCTAGAGGTCTATTGAACCTTGCTGAGGGCAAGGTGGAAATCTTAGAATGTTTGGTGAAGGTATGATTACTACAAAAGTTTTTATCTGTATGCAAAGTGCTCTACACCACTACCAAAGTATGTGTGGCACTTATTGGAGCCTATGGGATGGTCTTTGAGTTTCTGCTAGCATCTAGGAAATGCTCTAATTCACCACAAGCCATTGAAGTGTTTCCACAGTTATCACAAGCTATGAGAATGGTTTTGATGTTACTACAGGTACCACTGTTGATGAATCCTCTTGAATCAACAAGCAAGATCAAAACCTGAGGAGATGATGTCTTTCAATAACAAGGATAAATAATATTTATTTCAAAGCTACATTTGCATACTAGATTTAATGCATTATCAATGTTGCTTAGACTGAAATTACCATATAAATAAACTATCCAAAGTTCATGAGTGGCTTCCACTCTATTTCTTGGGGCACCCAAGGGTATTCAATGATAATACAAGTAGATAACTATCATTTATTCATATAATAGCATGGATAGTGCAGTTGCATTACTCATTGGTTGTCTGACATTGAAGGCACTCCAAACTAACCTAATGTTCTTTTGAACTGATATCACAATTTATATTGATCAGTAGACCAAATCAGTCTAACCATATTTCAGTTTCAATAGTTCAACTTAAAACCCTGTATAATTTCAGAAAGAGAATCCAAATTATTTCACTTTCCCAGCAATCAGAGAACAGGAAAAATAATGAGAGCTTTAACTTTAAAATTGCATGTTCACTGAACATTTGAAATTGATAAAATACAACAGAAAAAAACTAATTAAATTTATAATGAGTTTTGTGCTTTTGAATATATATTACCACAACTAAGATCTTTTCTTTGTATAAATGGCAAATATATATTTCTAGGTAAGGTTTATGCAGGAATATTATATGTAGAAGCTGGATCGAACCAGAAATAAATTGCAAAAAACTACAGCATTTACAGCCAGTAATACCTTTTCATGTATCAAGATTCAAGATGATTTTGGGAAGTAGTTAAGCCAAGATTATCGAATTCATAAATCAAAATTTGTAAGGGGAGAATATATTCCAAAAATATAGAATTCTAGAACTTTCTTGGACTGGTTGTCTGTGTGTGTGTGTGTGAGTATTTGTAAAATTTTAATTGCTGTGCTGCAAATCGAGTGGAATGTGGATTAGTGGACAAATGAAGTTTTAATTTTAAAAAGGAAAGACAAAAATATCCAGATTGCATTAGACCAATTGATATGCATGAAAAATTAAGATTCAATAGGACTTGGACCAGACCCAGCAAGAATTTGACTATAGTTAGAGACAGTTCCTAGACATTCATCTTCATTCTAGAAACTCGTTGCATTCCACATTTTCAAGAATCATAATATTGCATTAGAATGAACAAACCTTTTGAACGCGACCAGATATTGCAACTAAACGGCTTTTGATCTGTCTGACTCTTTCAAGCTTGAGAGTACTGACTTTCGATGTCAACTCGTCCAGTGTTGGATATGCCTCTTCTTCCAGAATTCCAGTCTGAAAGATAAAAGTTAAAACTACAGGAATAAGGATATGGTGAATCCAAAATCATTTCATAAACAATAATGTGGCACTTGAACGCTACAATAGAGAAAATTTTACATCTAATACCAAAACCATTCATAAAAAAAGATACATATAAATTGAATTATAATGAGGTTTATGTAGTCGGTCGTGGTCGGCCGTAGTCGGCCAAGTTAGTATAATGCAATAAAACTATAGTTTTAGTGGGAATAATTGTTGGCATGTACTTTCGGTAATTAAGTCCCGATTAGTTGTAGGGGGTTGTTATGGAATGTCACGACGGTTGGTTGCTCAACCAACCGCCAAACGTTATATGTACTCAGTTTTGTAGTTGGAAGGACATTACTATTGTTATTATGATTCCATGATTGATAGCACGGATATAATGGTGATTGTACATGGTGATATTTACTGGATATGAATACAAACATCTTATGGTTCTATCATACTATACTATGTTGTTCTGTATGTTACATTAGTTCCGTTTACTTCCTGTGGAAAGTAGTACATTGATATAAACACTCTGCAAAGGTAAACATTTAGCGCCGTTGCCTAAGCGGACCAGGGAAGCACTCGGTGTAATGGCAGCGTAATGGGCCGACCAGCAGACAAACCCATAGTAATGAATGAAGAAAGAGAGGACGATTTGACACAAGATCTGACAAATCTCTAGAACATATCCCTACGAGACCACATACGGAGGCAAGCCCTCCGACGAGAAGTCCCTGAGGCAGTTATCTGGGACCGACTCGAAGTGAACGACGAAGTTGACCACCTTCTTCACTGCATGCCAAGATTGTTGGCCCATCATTCCATCATCCTACAAGAACTTCGGGCGGAGGAGGAACAAGAACGCCGAAGGCAGCAAATCTTGCAGCGGTACGAGGAACGAACCAAACAGGAGGAGGAAGAAAGGGACACTAGTCAGAGACGTACCCCTGGCAACCAACAATGATCGCGTGAAAGACTTGTATATGCCCGTACGGCCGAACAAAGACAAGAACCGAGTACCAGTGGGGCACGAAGAGGAGGACAAAAAAATTCGGCGATCATTAAGAATACAAGAGCAAGAAAACCGGCGACGGAGATTTAGTAAATCACATCAGCACCCTGAGGAAGAGAAGCACGAGGAACCATTCGGCACCCCATACGTAGAAAAACATAAAAACCAAGAAAATGAGGAAGACTTGAGCGGTGAACTTGAAAACAGTATCCAATGCTTTCGAGAGTTGTCCATATCAGACGACGACGAAGGGTTAAGGACAAGGAGATCTGAGCCCAAGACCCCTTGGCAGAGGGAGCACCGGAGTGGGACCCAGGAAACCCAAGGTGTAGAGGACGCTAATAGGGGACAAAAGGGTGACTCGGACGTGGCCGAGAGTGCAAGTGACACACCGGAACGTACCGAAACCAGTCCAGTCAGGTGAAATACACGGGTAGGACAGCGGGGCAGGATGGTGACTCCAGAACGGCAAAAGTTGCCGAAGTTTACGAGGAATGGGTCAGAGGATCCAGTTCGACATTGCAAAACATGCAAGACAATCTGGATAGCAAGTGGAAAAGATGACCCGGATCATTGGTTGAAAGCCTTCCCGGCAACACTTAGAGATAGTGCCATTCACTGGTACTCAGAGTTGGACCAAGCATAAAAAGCTACATGGAGATTACTCAAGAAGGCCTTTCAGGACAAATTCAAACTCCTGAGGGATGACAGTGAGATTGTAGCAGAAATCTATAGTACGAAGCAGGGAAAACACGAGAATGTGCGCACATACAATCGGCGACTGAAAGACTTGTTGGAAAAATTGGAGGTTCAACCAGCCAATTGGCTAAAGAAGCGATGGTTCATTGAAGGCTTGCTTTCGTCGCTGAGGAAGAAGATGAAAGTCGTGCCTCCGTCGTCGTACGTTGAAGCATACCATCAGGCGATGGATATAGAAAGTGAAAACAAAACATCCTCCCGAGGGAAAAAGAAGACAGACGATGAGGAGAGTGTGGACGACAGCGACGGTGAATCCAAGACTGTACAAGCACTCAGGAAAGATATGATGCGAATGATGAAAGAATTGAAGGCCGACAAAGAAAGTACGAGGGAAGCACAAGAACTATGGTGTACAGACTACAATAGGGAAAGTCACACGAAGGCGAACTATTCAAAGAATTTATTTTGCGATATCTGCCAAGTGATGGGACATTTTGTCAAGGAATGCCCATACAATTTAAAAACCAAAAGTGCACAAGTACTCTTCGCTCAAGGAGAACCGTCAACACCGCCAAACACACCACCGAAGCCCCGGTACAATAGCAATGCATCCCCTGGAGGTTACCAAAGCAACAGGAGTTTGAGGAACAGAATACAATACGATGGTAAAGGACGACCCATGATCCAATGCCGAAAGTGCAACGAATGGGGTCACTTCACCAAGGATTGCCAGAACGGCCAAGGTTCGAGAGGAAGATTGTGTAAGTGGTGTGGACCAGGCGACCATGAAGATAGTGAATGCCCCAAGCAGAAGGGTATCCATATGCTGGAAGTAGAAGAACAAGAGGTACTAGCGATCACTAGAGCGCAAGCAAAGAAGGAAACCTACCCAGATCCATGTACAAAAAAACAAAGGATGAAGGAAGCAAAAGCCGAAGTGGAACTTGTTGACGTGTTTTTTATGACAACACCAACACAGAATAAAGTTGTCCAACGGTCACTCTATTCCCTCTTGATCAAAGTGTCCCACATGCTAAGATTGCTTGAAAGTTCATGTGTTCAACTCCAAGGTTCCTTTTATTGCGAATAGACTCAGTTGGTTGATGTGTTTTGCTGGATTATTCCAAGGGGACTTACGTAGTTGTTCGATTTTGTGAAGCAATTAGGACATGAAAGATTTGACAATATTGTTCTGGTATCTGGACTGACCCGGAAAATGCTGAATTTAAAGGGAATAAGGATAGGAAGTCTACAATCTACTTCTAAAGGGTGGAATGTGAAGATCAATTCGGACAATCTTCAAACCAAACTCCGCTTTGCCTCCCTTCGGACAACTTCCACAAAGTTGGTGCAATCTTCAAAGGATGAGAGAAATATTCAAACCATGACACAACATGTTCATACCATCACAACGATGCATATGGACATATGAGCCACAATCGAAGTTAAGGGCTATTACTCCAGTTGACCACGCAAGGCGAACCAGCCGTCAGCAAGTCCGCTAGTGGTATGGACGAGAGAAGACTTGCTCAAATTAAACACCACATTCCATAGCTAACAAATACTTGCATGAAATGAACGTCTATTTTACTCTATCTACCTTGAATTGGAAAGATGAAATGGCCTCGCTAGCTACTCATAACAAAGAAGAAATCACCAAGCAATGAAACTCTTTGTATTATGAAAAGTGTTCACAACAACCGTTTATAAAACTTTCAAAGGAAAGTTTTCTTCCCTCCTCAATCTAAGCTAACTTCTAAGCTCTACTCTCTAACTTCTATCTTCAATACTCTCTAGCTCTGATCCGAAGTCTAATTCTAATGGATTACAAATGAGGGGGGATGCCCCTTTTATAATAGGTCCAATTCAGTGGACGGTTCAAATCTGATTACAATAAAGGGCTCAGATTGAGCCACCTATGCCCTGATTAGGGTTTCTGCCCTAAAAACCGCCACAGAGAGGATTGGGCAATGAATGCACAAAATATTCTCCACTCCCCTGCAAGAATCATAATGAGCAATTAATGCCCACTACCATCATCAAGAAGATCCTCATCCATGAGAGCATTCCCATTGGCCTTCTCCCGGATAGCAAACTCGGTCAACCGGGCCAATACCGCTTCGACCTCCTGGGCAGAAATCAGTGGAATATGGTTGAGATGGAATTCCAAGACTGCTACCGTCTGTCTGTGTCGGATGTAAGACTTCTTCCATGCCGCTAAGGCGTCCTGGGTATGCTGAATAATACTAGAGAAAGTGGAGACATTCTCAAAGTCATCCAGGATAAACGACCTCGCAGCTGAGAAGAATGGAGCCAGTTTATCTTTCAAGCCATCAACAGTTATTTCCTCTGGGGCCAACTTTCTAGCAAATATGGCTTCTAATGTATTAAGGACTCCTTCCAAGATGTTACCCATTGCTTCCCTCACTCTGGCTGAATCTGACCTTGCTGCATCGTGAAATCCACGGCCTGTGACCACCAAGGAGTACCAACTGGTGAAATCATACCTATCACCATCCTGAATCACACCTCCATCCACCAAAGTTTGTAGAGGTATATGCATCAAAGCCCCCAAACGAAGTACAGTCTTCGTCTGATAGATGCGGGTATCGCCCCAGGCCTGATCCACCATGTCAATCCGTGCCAAAATACTTGAGGCCTGCCGATAAGCATTGGCGAGGTCCTCCATGAATTTCCTTGTCTCAGTACGAACATGGCTAACCCACTTGTCCGCTTCCGTTTCCATCTTCTTTAAATCTTCTAAGCCAACAACTGACTCCCTCGGAAGCTCTGGTGGACGTTCTACTGTTGGGTTTGCTGGTTCACCTGGACGTGCTAGACTCTGCACATATCCTATCAAGGTTTTGTGCTCCTTCTTCAATTTCTTATACTTCCCTTCCGTGCGGAGCAACTGATCCTTCAGCGCCTAATAGGAGTTATTGAACTCCTCGATAATTTGGGCTCCTGTAGGACGACCCAACTCCACGGTGGTGATCACATAGTTCTCGGGCCTCTCCTCGGCTCGATCATACTCCTCCCTCGGAACAGCCACCTGAAGCGTGCGAGAGCCTGACTCATCAGTCGAGATCTTTGAAAACTTCCTGGCCTTTTTCTTTTCTGGTGGCGCACTGATCCTCCTAAGGAACTCCTCCATCTCGATGGCTGGATCCATATCATCCTCGGGTTCTCTTCTCATTCTGTCTGAAAGCCAATCCGGCACCATCTGCTGCAGATTGCAAATGACGAGGGGCTGCTCCTCCGTTGCCTCCACCTCGTGCACTTCTTCTCTTCTTGCACTGTTCTGCTCGGGCTCATCATCTTCCACGAGCTGCGTATCTCCTGACCCTTAAGTTCCCTGTTTTGTGTTTTCCTCTTCCTCCAATGTCATGTCCAACATCCGTTGGAAACGAGTGTCAGCCACTGTTTCATCTTCTTCCTCTTGTTGGCCAGCCCTGGATACACTGACGCTTATACTATCTGATTCTCGGATGTTGGGTTGATCCACCTCCTCAAGCTCCCGCTCTTCACCCAATCCTGCCCTCTGATCAGCAAATAATGAAATCACTCTCAAACTCGAAGACTGAGTTTGTGAGTGCATAGGTGATGCTTGTTCCATCCTCAACGGTATCGGCTGGGTTGGTACTTCTACTTGTGCTTCCGGTGTTTGAGCAACCTGTTTTCCCCTTCTCACCGATAGCGGCCTTGGGTCACCCATCAAGCTATAAGTAAGGGCGATCGATCTGCTCTTAAGTCTGCATACATGTCTATCGACCCAAGCCCTTGTGAAAGTCAACACCGGAATAGAGAGCGTGTCCAAGTCCATGATTTCTGGCTCGGACCAATCAGGTGGTGGGACCGGAGTATCCCTGACTGAACCATAGTCGGGTTGCATAACGTTGACATCCTCTTCCACCTGGTCGGGAACTGGAATGATCTCACATTCCCTGATCAATTTGAGGGGAAGCCTGGAAAACATCCTTTTCCTTATCTCAACCTCATCAACAGCATTTGCCCAAAAGTCTTCAATGTGGGCCTTGTGTCGGTACTCGACGTTCTGTATCATTCGGATGTTTCTGTACGGATCAAAATCCTGTCTGCCTGTGTGATACGACAGATGATAGAATTGCAGCTCATCCTCTGCCTCTCGAGCTGCCTGCAAGGAGGGACACACCTCAGTGGAATTTCCCATGGCAATAGGAAAGTCAAGTCCACCCTTCTTCTTTTTTTGAATCTTATCATAGGCGATCAACTGCCTAGATATTTCCAGCATTATAATGTGATCGGTGGGGTACCTCGGTAGCCGGTATGGATACGAAGTGAACCCCTGCAGCCTAATGTAAGTGAATTTCGGAAATTGGATGAGCCAATATCCGTATTCCTCGATCAATGCTTGTGCCTCTTTGGATATTCTTTGCTGCGTTCTCCGCTGAAGGGTCCTCGTGATGTGCGTTGTGAATGCATCATTAGCCCGTTTGTAACTGGCAGGGTTAGCTAGATGCAACTATGTGCAGGCCTCATGGATTTTGAACTGATCAGGTGCACAGCCTATCGGCTCCTTGTATGTAATCCCTCGATACTTGGTCATTCTTGCCAGCATATATATCACATACAAGCTCATGTAAAAGGTTTTCGTCCCCCTCAGGCTCCTAAACTATTCATCTATGTTATCACTGATCATTCTTGCCCAGTCAACACATTCCTTTCCCTCCAATATGATCTCGATGAAGTAGAACATCCATGGCTCGAAGAAGTAGGCCTGTGCACTCCCATTTATTCGGCTCAGCATCATCATCAAGTCGCAGTATTCCTGTTTTACATCTTCGGCAATTATCAAGTTTGGGAGTCTAGTGCGAGGTGGCTTTGGCTTTTGCATCCAAACTCTGTTGATGACCACAGGAACCCTCTCGAAGGAGGTGGAGTACATTTTATCCGCCCTCTCCTTTGATCTGTAGAGCATCTTTTCGGCAGTAGGAATCCCAAATGCCTCTCCGATGGCATCTGGTGTGAAGTTGGCAAGCAATTTGCCATCCGGTGAGACAATGGTTCTACGCTCCGGCTTGTAGTGGTTTGCACACTCCATAATTAGCTCCGGGCACTGAATTGCTGGTGGAAAACCAGCGGCTGCATAGATACCACTCTTCATGATGTTATGTGTCATGACTGATGGTTGATGGCCTCCCAGTCCGTACATCCTAGACTTGAGTGCATTTAGATTAAATGACCCGAGGTTGGTGTCACTTAATCCTGCCAATTTGGAGACAATTGCCGATTTTGGAAGAAATGACTTGGTGAGCCTTTTGATCATTGCCTGCCGGGATGAGCTACCCTTGGCCGTTTCAGTGTTTGCAGCTCTGCCTGCGGCTCTGCTTGTTCCAGCAACATCCTTTGCTCCGGCCATCTGCAAAATAAAATAGAATAACAATAAGCTAGGCTGCAGATTTTTAATAAAATAAATAGCCTTCGAGGGGACTGCGAACGTGGAGGTAGCCTGTTGAAAATAAAAACTCTCAGCATAAATTACTAACTCCAAACCTCGTACTGTGTAAAAACTTTCGAGCTTATAAAGGAGCTTTTAACGACTGCACTTCTGACTGGCGAAGAAAATCACAGCCAACTACTAACTTTCAGCAATGTGGTTATTTCCTCAGCACAAAATAAACTTCTGCAACTCAATGCTCTGCAGCAATTTCAAAAGATAAATCTTGCAGCAACTCCGGAAATCTGCAACAACTTCAACCTTCAACTTCGAGATTGCAGCAACACACTCTCAGCTTTTCGAAAGAAAGAGTCTCGGCAAATAAAAATTTCTCCAGCACTTCGCACTTTCAGCAACTCAACACTCCGAAATAAAATAAACTCTCAAAGAATTTCTCTCCTCAACAACTTCGAAAATATTTCAATCTCTCAAGAACTTCTTCAGCAACTTCAACTTCGAAAAATGTGACGAGAAATGAGAGAAGAGACTGTTTAAATAATTCTTCTCGAAGAATCCTGCCAAGTAAGGCTAGGGCTATTTTTAGCACCCTCATCAATTCTCCACTCTCTTTGTTCGGAATCTTCTAATTCAAGCGCAGTAGTGGGCTAGTCGTCAGCCAGTCATTATGGCAGTTGCCATTAATAATGATTCCTTCCTTGTAAAAATTCGAATTTTTCCTCTTGGTCTGCCAGTTAACTCTTGGTGATTTAAACAACTTGCGAGAAAAAATCACTTGATTTGGTTTAAAATCCCACTTTAAAATCTCGCAGTGTTTAATTGAATTCAACTCAAAAAATTCATGGGAGTTGTAAATTTATTTCCAACTTTTAAAATGTCTGTCATTTAAATCCTCGATTTCATAAAATTTGCTTTAGACATTTTAAATTCTCTCTTTGAAATACTTAACTCCGGATGATTTAAAATCACTCGCCTGCTCGAAATAATTCATCCTCCGAGATTATTTAAAATTTCCCTTAGGAAATTAATTTTAAACTCTGTTAACTCATGGGTGCATTTTAAACGGGTTCATTTAATTTTCACTTAGAAAATACTTCATCAAGTCGTCAACCCCGTTTAAATGTCTAGAAAATTTTCATATCGTCTGTCAAACTCTTCATGCCAAGGGTGTATTTATTTCACTTAGGAAAATTTCGAACATCTTCATACCTCTGGCGTTTTATTTTCCATGACTTAGGAATTTTATTAAAATCCTTTTTCTCCCTTAGGCGTATTTGATCTTATTCAATTTTTAATTCTCAATTTTTAATTCCCACACCTTAGACATTCTTCACTTCACACACCTGATAGAAAATTTAAATCTTCACCCCCCCCCTTAGGCGTATACTTCCCCTTGGCATTTTATTTTATTTAAAAAAAAGTCTCCATGCCTTAGAACTTTTAAAAAAAAATCCCTTCCTTTCATGGGCGCAAAAAAAAGGGTGAGCTTTTATTTTGAACTTAGGCATTTTCTACCTACTCCTCCATCATGGGCGCATTTTGATAAGCATGCTTTCATTTTAACGCCTTAGGAAGTTTCCAATTTCTTAGAGGATTTTCATCTTTTCTTTTCCTTGAGGGCGCATTTGACATAGTCCACTTTCATTTGTGCCTTAGAAATTTCCAAGTTTCTCATTCCTCCTTGGGCGCAAATGGCTTATACTACTCACATTTCGTGCCTTAGAAATAAATTTAAGTCTCCAGCAACCTTGGGCGCATTCACATGTGGGAGCTTTTATTTCCCATACTTAGAATATTTTCATATCATCACCTTCCTTGAGGGCGCATTTGACTAGGCATACTTTTATTCTTGTGCCTTAGGCGTTTTATCAATCATCACCTTCCTTTTACCTTGAGGGCGCAAATAGGCATGTCAACTTCCAATTTTATTTTGACCTAGGCACATTCCAGCTAGGCAAATTTCAATTTCATGAAGTGGGCGCATTTCATAACCTCAACTTCTACTTTTGCCTTAGGCGTTTTTTAGCCTCCAATAACCTTGGGCGCATTTTCACTAGCATGCTTCCATTTTTGCTGCCTTAGGAAATTTCAAAGTCTTCTATAACCTTGGGCGCAAATGAGGGGGTGAGCTTCCATTTGAGGGCGCATTTCCACCGCTCTACTTTCATTTCAATGCCTTAGGTGTATTGCTAGGCCTCTCCCAACATGGGCGCATTTGCACGTGTCTACTTCCATGTGAGGGCGCAAATGAGATGGGTGGGTTTCTTTTCATGCCTTAGCTGCTTTTTCACTAGGCAACATCCTCCTTGAGCGCATTTAACATGTAGAGTTTCCAAGTGAGGGCACAAATGAAGGGGTGAGCTTTACTTTACTTGCCTTAGAATATTTTCTAAGTTTCATCCTCTTGAAGGTGGGCGCATTTCAGCCTTTGAACTTTCATTTTATACTTAGAAAATTTTCAAACACTTAGGATTTTGCTTGAGGGCGCATTTGAGAGGGTATGCTCTCATTTTCTCACTTATAGTAAATTTTTCATGCCTTTGTCTGCCCTCGATCTCACATTCTATTTTTAGTAAGTCTTTGATTTCTTTGACTTCCTCAATTCTGTTTTGCCTGAAAATTTCCCCATCTGATCTTCTTTGCCTTGTGAACCTGTTTTGCCAGTCCTCTGCCCTGACCTGCTATTTATAGCCACCTGCTATTTATAGTAAGTCTTTCCTTCCTCAATTCCGTTTTGCCTGAAAATTTCACCATCTGATCTTGAGAACTTGAGTGTCGCTCTGATGCCAACCTCGGGTGCAGACCTGCTATTTATAGCCATGCCCTGACTTACTAAAAATAGTAAGTTCTCCGATTTCGCTCAAATTTTGCCAACAGGTACCTTGAAGTGTGCTGATGTTGGTGAGGTGCTTCGTTTTGACAATTTCTAGATTTCACCCCCTATAAAAGTGGAAACCCTAATTTGACTTGCATGTATCCCGAACGGTCTCCGTTTGACTTCGTTCCTTCCGCATGTCATTCTGCTTGCTGAACTGGAGTGTTAGGCGGCTGCTAGAGTGTACCTACTAAAAATAGAAACTGCCTGAAAAGTGACTCATCCACTGCCGAATGATTTTGCATGTCATATTGCCCGTGGGGTCTCAAGAAACCCAAAAAAACCCAGAAAATTGGTCTGCATGCATGTACTGGCTAAAAATAGTAAGTCCTCGAAATTTGATCTTCTCCGCTTGCATGTCACACTGTTGCATAGCTGTTGAAAAACCCAAAAGGAATATCCGGACATGCGTCAGAGAACTCCGCATGCAAACCCTAAAAATAGCCTCCTAAGGCTGAACTTTGAAAGTGATCATCTTGGTTTGCATGTTACATCACTGCGAAGGTTTCGAGAAACCCAGAAGTAATCTCCGGACATGCAATGAAGAATCATATGTTTGACCCCTGAAAATGGCTCCTGAAGCCCGAGTTGCTAAAAATAGCAAATTGTCCGATCTGGCTCAAAATTTACGTGCAAGCAGCTTGATATTACCTAAATGTGGTGGAACTGACAGAATTCCAAAATTTCGACAAAATAGCCCCAAATTGAATACTTACTACAAATAGCAAGTTGCCGAAATATAGTGAAAATTTAATGGGAGCCTGCTGGAAGCCTTCTAACTGCTGTACCAAGCCTGGATTTCAATTTTATAACTCAGTTTGACCTTAAATAAGCCTGAAGGATGAAAACCTTAATTACACAGACTTAACCAATACTTCAACCTAGGTCAAACGACAGGACATCCCCGGAGGGACCAGAGATAGAGAGAGACACACACTAACCAAAGCCAAATGACTAGAATGGAGCAAAATTTAGGGGGTCCCCATCTGTATGGGGTGATGTGTGAAAAAGGTCACAACAGAACTGGCAATGGCGAAGGAGAACAAAATATCTCTAGAGAAGCCAGAGACCTCTCAGCAGTCGAAGGCAGAAACCAACATAGTACGGCAGGTATTGCAAACCACCATACCGATCAAAGTAACTGACCTTCTCCAGACATTGCCGCAGTTGGGACTGGCAATGACAAATGTCCTTGGAGATGTCAAGCAATCGCGAGTGGAGAACCGAAGGCAAGAATTGGTACCAGATTCACCACCGTACGGTGAACAAACCATTGACCCCGTACTACTCACAGCAAACATCGGGAAGATACCGACGGTTGTGCAGATGGAGATCAGAGGGAATACCTTGACAAATACTATCGTCGATGGAGGATCGGGAGTCGACGTACTGTCCGAAGACACATGGAAGAGCCTCGAGAAGCCTACCCTCTGGCCACTGACATTCCAACTCGTCGGTGCCGATCAATATGGTATCAAACTGTTGGGAATGTTTATGGCGCAAAAGGTGGTGATCGAAACACAACCATTTCTGCTGAACTTTGCAGTCATTCCATTGCAGAGAAAGGCGTATGATGCATTGCTTGGACGAGGGTGGTTAGTGGCAGCCAAGGCGAACCATAATTGGAAAAGAAATACACTATCCATAGAGAATGACGGGAGGAAGTACGTGATCAACTTGAAGAATCAGGCTATCAGTGAAGAACTGGCATCTTCTGAATCAAAATCCGACGAGGGGAAGTTGGACATGGACGAAGAGAGGAAAGCAATGGAGCCTAACAAGGAGGGTGTACTTGAAATCGAGAGTTGCTCGGAGGATGAGACAAGCTCACTAAATGGCTTATTTCATTGGCAAATGGAAGACTATGAAGTGTTCCACCGAGAGTGTAACATGCTACAGATCGAAGAAATCAAGGAAGAAGAGAAACAAGGCATGTCCAGCCAAACACTTCTGGCCAAGTATGGAGAGTACAAAGAAAGAATATCAAAACCAGACGATACACTAGCCCACAAATCCGAACAGGTACGAGAAGAAAAATTTGTGTTGGAGCCAAAAACTAAAAAAAATAAAGTAGAGGAATTAGAAAATGTAAAAAGTGAAGAGAGAAAAAATAAAAATAAGGCAAAAGGGAAATTAAAAGAATTCAAAATAAAAGGCTGGGCCACAAGGACCGTATGACATAAATAGCAAGGGCAAAGATTGGCGAAAAAAAAGAAACCTCGGCAGAAAAGGGTGAAGCTTGATCCGTACAGCATATGGCATAAGGAACAGAGAGCCACGATGGGCCCGTACATCGTATGGCTGGAAGGAGAAACCAAAGAAGGCTACATCATACGACTTGGTGAAGAACTAAGGAGGCATGTACAGATTTGCAGAGAGGGATACATCGTATGCCCTGGCAGCAAGTTAGGAGGATACATCGTACGGCTTCAGGAAGAAATCAGAGAAAGGAAAGAACACGTACGGCTTGGCAAGAAGACCAGAAGGCAAGGCGTACGACCTAAGAAAGGCATAAGAGACACGTACGGCCCCACACGGAAGAAGAAGCTCATGCCGTACGGATTGGCAAGAGAAGAGAAGAGTACGCCGTACGGTCTGGCAAAGGGAAGGAGAACCATGCCATACGACCTAACAAAAGTGTCAAATCCTTACGGCTTGACATAAATGAAAAATCCGTACGACCTGGCATAAGTGGGAAATCCGTACGACTTGTCAGAAGTGAGAAATTTGTACGACATGGGAGAAGAAGGCACTTTGTACGACATGGAAAGAAGGTGGTAGTACGACATGGCAAGAAGGTGGTAGTACGATCGGGCGAGAGCATCGTACGACAAAGCAAACATCAAATACAGACAGGAAGAACCATCGTACGGCCAATAAGGAAATTGAGAAAGGCATCACCTGAGCAAACCGTACGACTTCCATCCATTCCACAGTTCGTACAACCCTACATAAGCTTTCAAATCGTACGACCCTTATTAGGTGTACGGCTAGTAGGTGGCTGTGTACGACCCAGGCAGGACACATTTGTACGACCACGAGGTTACACCGTACGTTGGAAGTTGAAGGAACTCGTACGCTGTGAAAAGGAGACTATACGACAAAACAAGGAGTTTGTACGCTGTGCAACCAGGAAGTCCGTACGTTGGGCAAGCAAGAAGGTCGTACGACAAAAACAAAAGAAATCCATACGAGTGAAGGTAAAGAAGGTTGTACGGATGAAACAAAAGAAATCTGTACGATGGAAGATGAAGGGTGTACGAGAGAACCTCATAGAGAACATCACCCGTCCATTAAACAGTGCAAAATCTCTAATTTTTGGTTGTATCAGCATTGGTTGGTGTCTCTTGGAAATTCATGAAAATGAGGTGCTACCCCCAGACCCCCGCAAGGGGCGTTGCCCCTTGACCCCACTGGGGGCGTTGCCCCCAGACCCCCGCGAGGGGCACTGCTCCTCGACCCCGCTGGGGGCACTGCCCCCAGACCCCCGCAAGGGGCGCTGCCCCTTGACCCCGCTGGGGGCATTGCCCCCAGACCCCCATCAGATTTATTGAAATTGCCAAATTGTAGTGCCACCAGCCATCATAGTACATGAGCAATTGGTTGTTGAGCAGATGAGAGTTGCAACTCTCGAGGAGAAATTGGCGGAGAGAGATGGAGTATTGGGTGAGAGTGACAATCAGTTGGCAGTCTTGGTTTTTAGTCGTCTGGAAGACGACTACTTTGTGGGGGGGATGATGTAGTCGACCAAGTTAGTATAATGCAATAAAACTATAGTCTTAGTGGGAATAATTGTTGGCATGTACTTTCGAGTAATTAAGTCCCGATTAGTTGTAGGGGTTTGTTATGGAACGTCACGACAGTTGGTTGCTCAACCAACCGCCGAACGTTATATGTACTCAGTTTTGTAGTCGGAAGGACATTACTATTGTTATTATGATTCCATGATTGATAGCACAGATATAATGGTGATTGTACATGGTGATATTTACTGGATATGAATACAAACATCTTATGGTTCTATCATACTGTACTATGTTGTTCTGTATGTTACATTAGTTCCGTTTACTTCCTATGGAAAGTAGTACATTGATATAAACACTCGGCAAAGGTAAACAGTTTATGAAAGTCAACTAAGATACATATAAATCAAATTATACTGAGGCTTATGTAGGAAAACTAAGATAGATATAAATCAAATTGCATTGAGGTTTATGGGGGAAAACTAAGAAAATCTAATTCAACAACCTTTTGATTTGGTGATAGCATCATCTTTATACTTGAAGAACTTCCAGTCCCAAACTAGAAAGCCTTTAAATTTATCATGCCCAATAGAACCTCTTTTTCTAATAAACATGAAGTTAATGAAGAGAATAAGGAGCTAATAGCCCAATAATTGAATTAAATCAATGTAAAAATAAGCTAAGCATTAAATGATGAGCTAAAGCTTATACTGAGATGGGGGTGGGGAAGGGGGGTTGGCGGGAGTTGTGAATCAGTATAAGACTATTTTTTACCCTTTTTAAAAAATACAACCACAATAACTTCAAATATGTTGTACCCAAACCAAATTTTTTGCTTCATTAAGGCATTTTGCTTTAAATGGTCTAAACCTTGTAAAAGTGGGGTCAAAACTCAGTTTTTGGGCAAATAAAGTATGGGCTTTTAGTCAGTGTGATGCTAGTAAGATACTGGCAAAATTTGAAAATTTTGAAAATTAGGGTTTTTGAAATCTATTTTTAGCTCGAAACCCTAAAAAATAGGAACTTGTCAGAATTGGCTGAAATTAATTTTGATTGGTTTATTTCACATCACGATCACAATGGTGAAGTCAGTTTCAGTTAAAAGTCAGTTTAAGGTTGGTGGGTAGTTATAACTTTTTCAGGAGAAAAGTTAGGACCTCTGAGGTCATTAATGGCAGTTGGCCAGTACCAGGTGTTAATATCTAAACCTGAAATTCAAAGAAGAACGCTCTACGATGAAAGATGTTGAAAATTATGCTTTTTGACGGAGGAGATTTTCAACGAGGTAAAAATACTGTAAAATTGGCTAAGTCTGGATTGAAAAAGTGCCACTCTCAGCTAGGGGCGCCCATCATTATGGAAGCTTTATTCAACTTTTTGTGAGATTCTCTACCAAGATGACTTTTCCAGTTTCCTAATAGCTTCGTAATGAGCCAACCAGCCAGTCCAACGGAGGAGTAAAACTCCTGAAAACGAAAATTCAACACAGAACGAGGGAGATGCAAAGTAGATAATTTTGAAGAGAAAAAGCGCCCCTGGAGGCTAGGGGCGCCCATCTTTTTGAAGATTCAGATTAAGTCTTTTGATCAAGTGACACCCAGGAAGTTTGTTTCCATTTTTGGTCCAGCTCCGCGATGCATCTGTCAGCAGGTGAATCTGAGTTGCCGAGTTGCCGCCATCAGTGGTCAAATTTGAGGTTTCAGACTGGATCAAAGATTGTTCAAAAAGGACAAAAGCACCCCTGGAGGCCAGGGGCGCCCAAGGTTTTAAGACCTTTAATGAAATCTATTTGATGATTTCAGAGGTTCGTCTCGTTCGTGTCAGTTCCAGCTTTCCGTTCCCTGTCTCAGCCGGGTCAGAAGATGTCTTGGCAATTTGCAGCCGGAAGTTGAGTAAATTTTGCCAGTTGCAGTAATGGATGACATAGGTTGGGAAAAGCGCCCCTGGAGGCCAAGGGTGCCCATGATTTAGGAAGGTTTAAAGATGTTTTTATACAAAGTGTTCATCAGGAGCCTTTGCTCAGAATTCAGTCTGCTCCGCAATGAGCCAGTCAGCATGTTCTGAAGTTTTGTCAAATACCGGGAAACGTCAAGTGAAATATGGTCAAGTTATCAGTGAAAATGATGAAAATGCCTGAAAATATTCTAACACTGAGGTCAAAAGCGCCCCTGGAGGCCAGGGGCACCCATCTTTTTGAAGCCTCAGATAGTTGAATTTTGAATTGCCACCTCAAGGAATCTTCTTGTCAGATTTGGTCCTGCTCTTCATTGAGATTGTCAGCCAGTTGATCCGACGTGACAGTCAACCAGAATCAGTGATCGAACATGAGCTTCATTTGAGGTTTTAGATTCTAAATTTTCAGAAAATGTCTAAGTAAAGAAGGACGCCTAAAGTCAAAGGTTGACTTTTTGAAATTCAAAAGTAGAAGTGCGCATGAAGAGAGTTTTCAGTTTGCCAAATTTTGATCTTCAGTTAAAATCTTTTAAGTTGACTTCTATTTTACCTATTTTTAGTCATAACTGGCTAAACTTAGTTTGCATGCATCAGTTAACTGAATCTTCAAGATGGCGCCCTAACTTGGGTTGGTTCTACATCCAGTTAACTGATTTTGAAGCCAAATATAGGCCATGTGTGAGTTTTGAAGCACCAGTTGTACTTCAAGTGCCATTTCAAATGCCTTAGAAGATATTTTTCTATATATTTTGCTAATGGCGTCCATTATTCTTCATCAGAGTTGACAAGAAACATCTTTCTTGAGCATAAAATTGATCTACAGGTGCTACAGGTGTCAGATTTCAGTATTCTTCGTAGCTACAGATTCAGATTGTTCAAGGGAAGATTATTTCAGACTTGGTTTCTATTTTGCATTCAGGTTTTATTAGTTCTACTTCAAGCATAGGTGAATTTTTACAGAAGAGAGAAAACAAAAACATAATACTTCTATTCTTCTGTCTTATTTTCTTCTATTCTCGTCTTAGGTTTTCTTCGCATGTCAAAGAAAACGGCAGATTTTTCAAAAAAGCATCATCTGGGTTCGAGTATTTCAGCATCAACAACGATACCCATGTCTTAGATTATTTTGTGAAAATTGCCCCGCTGCCTCTTTTCTAGAAGCACTGTGTTTTTTTCCATAATTCTCTTTGCATGTCGGCCTAAATCACGTTTTTTTCGCAAATCTGTTGATCTGGGTGGTTTTAGGATTCATTCCTGCACAAAACCCATGTTCCAGATTTTCGCGGGAAAAATTACCCCCAGTGCCCCTAACTGCCAGTTCAAATCTCAATCGAAAACCTTTTGCATGCAAGCCTAAATCCCATTTTTTCACAATTCTGACATTCTGGGTTGCATTAGAGTTTGATTCTACACAAAACCCATATCTTAGAATTTGTCCGAAAAAATTCACTTCCCCTTGCTATTTTTAGCCTATCCCCGAGCTTTTCCAATTTTTCCAAAGTTGTCCAAACATACCCGACTTTACAGTCAAAAGTCTAGTTTTTCAGAATGTAGTATAATCCCATAGACTATAAGGCCAAACAGGTCTTTCTTCATAACTTTCTAAAAACTACCGATACCGACTTAAGTCATGTTTTTTCCATCGTCACTCTGAACTCATTGGAGGGTATCAGCAGTACTACAATTAAAAATCTTGAACGTTCAGGTATACTTGCAGCAGCATCCATTCCTATCTCAGTCTTTGATCTCAAGTTCGTACTTGCTTGTGTCAAGCATTATGACTCGTCTACCAGACAAATCAGATCGACAGATGGAAGGATTATTTGTAGCCTTAAGCCGAGGGATGTAGAAAAATGTTTTTCTATTCCTCCATGTTCAGATCATTTCGTTGTATCCATTTCAGATTGTGACAGAATATGGGAGGAGGACAAGGATAGATCACAGAAAAAAGTAGCTCAACGATGGTTGAAGGTTCAAAAAACCAACATGCCAAGGAAGATTGCACGTGGGGATTTCAAGGACGAGATTGCTATTTTGATAACTTTCCTTAACCGGTTAGCAGGTTCTGAAGACGCAAGCATTTTCCGAACATGGATGTTCTACATCATCTCACGAGTTATTGATAAAAAAGAAACATTTGACTGGGCCATGTTTATCAGCGAGTGTCTTCACCAGCAGATTACAGAGTTCCTAAAGATTCACGAATTCCACATGGTGACTTTTCTGGTTTACTTAGTTGCATTTCAAGGTAGCTTTAAATTATTAAAGACCGATGGAGTTCTGGGTGTTTAGCGAGTGCACGAATACTACCCTCAGTTCAAGTTTTCGAAAGCTGAACAGGACTTCACAGCAGCGAATGACCACTTTCTTATGAGGACAGTCAGAAATTTAGATAACGAGATGCATGTGAGAATTTCTACAGAGGCACAATCAGCAATGGAGAGTTGGGCAGATTGGTTTATCCAATTTCCTACTTTCACATATATTCGTGTATATGGATATACAAGAGAGCCTCTGATGCTACCGAGGTACCCATCGGATAAGGTTCTTTTCATGGAGTTCATGAGACAGGCACATGAGGTTCACACTTTTCTTCGCAATTGACATAAGCCAGCTTTCACCTTTCCGTTTGAGTTAGGTATTTACAAATGCAAAACAGCTGTTGATTGCAAGTTAATGGCACATGAGTTAGAGAAACTTCAGCTTGGGTGTTTTCCTCAGAAGCGTGCCTATGATCTGTTGGGTCATTATTCAGCAAGGTTGGAGCGAAATGTTTCACATTTGGCAGCGCTTGAGGACTTTTGGGTCAATTGTGAGGATGAATTTGAGGTGCGTCATCGTCATTATTGTAGGCTTACTATTCCACAGATTGCTGATTTCTTGTCAGAGGATGTGGAAGGTTTGTCTGATGATGATGGCGAGATACTTCTTCATTCATTCATTAGAGATCAAGTTGCTCGCCAGCCACTTCGCCAACCTGATTGGTATGTCCCATTGAACACTTCAGTGAAAGACTTATCCAGGTCTGTTATCAAAACCACCATGTACTTCCTTGAGAGCAAGCGGAAGCGAAGGGTGATCCCAGTTACAAAGCCGCCAACAGTGGTAGTTTCTTCTTTACCTTCTACTTCTAGGGCTAAACCTCGAGTCAAGGTTACTATGAGGCCGCTTGAAGGGGTTAAGATGGGAATTAATTCAAAAGGAAAAAGCATCACCGAAAGGAAACAGGTTGAGAAGGAGCCAACACTTCCAGTTGTAGAGACAGTACTTCAAGAGAAAGCATTTCCAGTTACAGAGATAGTACTTCCAGAGCCAGTTATTTCATCAGAACCAGTTATTCAGATTGAGGCTGGTTTGTCATCTCCAGGTTCACCTTTTTCACCACACTCGTCTACCATAGATATTGACTCAGAGCCTGAGACTCTGATACATGAGACCTTCATACCAGTGGATCTGCCAGCGGCTGATACTGTAGAAACGGCTCCACCTCGAGAGGACAGTATTCCTTATTCATCTTGGCTTGAGAAGTCATTGGAGAGGGAGAGGCATATGCCGTCATACAATCTTGATTTATCTGAGTTTGGTGAGCCCTATCAGAACAGGTTGAATAAGAGGGCCAGAAAGCAGATTAACATTGAGAAGAATTTTGAGGCAGAGATCGTCATAGAGGTTGCTACTCCTCCAGAAGGCAAATACTTGGATGAAGTTGATGTTGGTGATTTTACCTTCGTCAAAACTAATCTGGGTAAGAATACTCAACACACCGACGTGAATCTATTTAGAGTCGTCGTGAGTAATCTAGAGGAACGCGTCATGAAGGATGGTGAGGATAAAGCAGCTCTCAAGGCTGAAATCAGGCAACTCCGCATGTATATTTCGAGTTTACTTCATGGCAGCGAGGGGCAAGCACCTTTACTTCCACAACTTCGAGAGACTGCCACAGAACAGCAGAAGATTCAACACTTGGTTAATCGAGGAAAGCTACTGGATACCTGGATTGAAGACTTTATTGTTGCTAGTCGACACCTCCTCACAGAGCTATATCAGTTGAGGGTTGACGCACATAGTCTTCGCCAGAGAATTCAGGAGCTCGAGATTTGCATAGCTGAGCATAAGCCGAAGGACCTGATTGTGATATCACAGCTTGCAGGAATCTATGACGCCATTGAAGCAGATGGAGATCAGAAGAAGGTATTCACTTGGAGAGAATTGTATCTTTACAGGGTGGAGACATATGATAGGATTTCTGCTAAGATGAGCATGATTCAAGAAAAGGTTGTTGCAACTCTTCGTTTCATCAGCGAGTACATCATTCAGATCTCATGTCATTATCGGCATGAGGACGGTACCTACGTCGAGTTAGAGGCAGTTCAAGCTGAGTTCAAAGAGTTAGTTCATGATAACCTATGTGGAGGGCCAGAGGCGTCCAAGATGGAGGAGTTTACAATGCTGACTATCAGTTTCAAAAAGGTGACCACAGAGGTTAGAGATAGTCAGAGGGAGATCCGAGATGGAGACAAAGAGTTAGACAAGCAGTTAATCATCGTGGACAGCGTCAAAGTGCCAGATGATGATACTATTGATAAATTCTTGGAGGAGATGATAAACTTGGAGTAGGCTTTCAGTTAGACCATGCAATTGTTTATAAGGATGAGTCATAAGAAGCAGTTAACTTGAGGCTTCTTTCCGAGTCAAATTTGCTGTTATACATTGCATGCATGTCTTTCTTGGAAACATCTACGTACACTTGGAGATTAGATTAGATCTTTCAGTTGACTGATGATAGCATTCCAGTTGACTTGCTTTCAATAAGGACGTGCATGTTGCACCTTGTCCATTTAGATTAGATGTTACAGTTAACTGATGATAGTTTCCTAGTTAACTGTATAGTTTCATTCGATTAGGGTTTAGGAATAAGATCTTGCATGCATTGCAAGACTGTAGTTGACTGAAGGTGATTTTAGGGTTGCCTACACCTTGAAGTCTATAAATAAGAGCATTCAGCTCATTTATAATTTAACCTTCGCTTGATAGCATACATGCTGCACCTACCTTGCCTTCATATTATTGTTATGGTGTTTATTCGACTTTAGTTAAATGGGGTTGCTGGTTTGATCGTTATTGCATGCGTGTTGCGTCTATACAATCTACTGTCCCAGTTGCTTACCTTTTGTTTTGTTTATTATAAGCCTATTCAGAAGAGCAAATAGTTGCGCCTACCTTGCCTTCATGTTGCGAAACTATACTCAAAGCTTATTGTTTGATGTGTGTTATAGTAGGCCCATTCAGCCAAGCAAATAGTTGCGCCTACCTTGCCTTCATGTTGTGAAGCTGTACCAGGTTTACCGTTCATTTGTTTGTTTTAATAAACTTCTTCCCGGATTAGCAAATAGTTGCGCCTCCCTTGCCTTCATGTTCTGAGCCTGCACCTGGAGTTTATCGTACAAAACCATTCCCGCTCCATTTCCTCATGCTTTGTTTCTTGAGGGAATTGGATAGATTTTAAAGAAGTTAGCTTAGTTGTAGTTACATGATCTGCGAAACCAGAAAATACTTAGCTGCAACGTTCTAGGTTTTCTTAACCTTGTGCCTCTACCAGTTGAGAACAAAAAGATAGGACATTATTTTAGTTTTCTATTCCATGCATTCCAGCACAACGAGGGAGCTTCCCCTCCTAATTTGAAGAGCACTCATTGCGTAGTGTGCATAGCTGTACGTACAAACTCACAGTCCAGAGGTGTTAGTTCTTATGCCAACAAAATATACAATATCAACAAATAATAACAAAAGATTTAAACCCTTTCGAGAGAAAACCATGCAAAAATATTGCCTATATAAAAATATCTTACAAATTTTGTAGACACCAACCTACTGAGCCACCATCCCTAACACATGAGCACCAAATCAATATGAGACACCAATCTCCTTCAATAAGAGGCACTGACCTCTCCAATATGAGGCACCAATCTCTCGATAGATGAGGTATTTGTTCTCTTTAATAATATTCCTTCAAAATCTGCCTTAGAATGATCTTCAATTAATTTTTCTTCTCAAATCTGCTGGTGTATAAATGATTTATCAACTTGTTCTCCACACACTCTCTTCTCCACAATCCTCAAACTTTATATATATCTTCACAAAAGGAGACGAATTCATGGATGGATGCAATTCTTCCACAAAGGAGACAACTCTTGATTTTGTATGCACCTTTTCAAAGTGAACTTGGGTGCTCCATAAGGGGTCAACCCCTTTTGACAAATAAATAAATTTATTTTAAATTTAGTTTCAAGACAATTTGGGTGTCACAATGAGCGGGTCGGCCCTATGATTTTAAAAATTATTTAAGTTAATTTTGAAACCCAATAAGGGCACCACTATGGAGAGGTCGGCCAGCTGTGAGATATAACATTTAATTTATTTATTTTTTGCTGCCATGTAAGGATAAGATCTGCTCTTTGAAATGATTCAATTTAGTGCCCTTAGGCCATTTCAATGTCTTCTTCATTATTCTGAGATTCCACCATCAGACTTCTTGACATCAATGATAATGGACTTTCCATCAGTCTTCATCATTAAACTCCTATACACTTTTGACCTCGATGACAATAATTCTAACAATCTCCCCCTTTGTCATTGATGGCAACCCTACATAAAATAATTTGTTACTATTGCTCCCCCTTTCTCTACTTCACCCCCTTTGACATCAATGACAAAGGAATCCTTGGAGCTTGTAAAATAGTGTAGTAATGAGCTCCACCTGAATATCATCACCCTAAGTAATGCATTTCGTCAATGACTAGATGAAGAGGATACTGTTGACGTGCTTTTTATGACAACGCCAGCACAGAATAAAGTGTCCAACGGTCACTCTATTCCCTCTTGATCAAAGTATTCCGCATGCTAAGATTGCGTGAAAGTTCATGCGTTCAACTCCAAGGTTCCTTTTATTGCGAATAGACTCAGTTGGTTGATGTGAATATGCTGGGTATTCCAAGGGGACTTACGTAATCGTTCAACTTCGAGGAAAGGATTTTCAAATTCCGGGAAATTCGTCGATGAAGCTCGGGTTCTTAAACTAACCGGAGAATGCTGAATGTAAAAGGATATAAGGATTAGGGATGCTACCATCTACTCCTAAAGGGTGGAGGACGAGGATTGGCTTAAACAATCTCCAAACCAGACTTCGCTTCGTCTCCCTTCGGACAACTCTGACAAAGCTGATGCAATCTTCAAAGGATGAATAAGATGTTCAAATTGTGATTCAACATGTGCACTCCGTCACAACGATGCAAATGAACACACGAATCACAACCGAAGTTAGGTACTGATATTCCAGTTGACCACACAAGGCGAACTTACCATCAGCAAGCCCGCTAGTGGTATGGATGAAAGAAGATATGCTCAAACCACGACGCCACACTCCACAATTAACAACTACTTGCATAAAATAAAGTCTATTCTACTCTATCAATCTGAATTGGAAAGACGAAAAGGCCTTGCTAGCTATTCACAATAAAAGATAGAACCACCATGCAATGATAAACCTTTGTATTATGAGAGTTTTCCACAACAACCTCTTACAAAACTTTCAAAGGGAAAGTTTTCCTTCCTTTTCAAACTAAGCTATCTTCTAAGCTAACTCTATCTATTCTAACTTCTATTCTCTCTACTCTCAATCTAATATCTACTTAGTTACAAATGAGGGGGGATGCCCCTTTTATAGTTGGCCCAGTCCAACGGACGGCTTAGATTGAATTACAATAAAGGGCTCAGATCGAGCCACATATGCCCTAATTAGGGTTCTTGCCCTAAAAACCGCCACAAAGAGGAGTGGGGCAATGAATGCACAGAATATTCTCCACTCCTCTGCAGGAACCATTATCTGCAATTAATGCCCACTTTCTTCCTCTAGAAGATTCTCGTCCAGAAACGCGTTCCCACTGTCTGTCTGCCAATTTTGTTGCGTTAGGAGGAGAGGCGAGTACGTGGTTGATATGAAAGTGATGAGCAAAGAATTCCTCCTGTTCGGCCCTCCTGTTGCTTTGACTCCAGGACGCACTTCTTCCTTGCAACTTTCATATTTCTTTAGCCCATTGCCTTGGGCGCATTTGCCTCTTTTGCATCACGTTCTTAGTGCCTTAGACAAATCTTCACTTTCGTTTCCAAAGTTGCAACGTTGTCTAGCTTCATCAAGTCCTCATGCCTTGGCTTCAACGTTCATCCTGCAAAACAAAAGAAGAGTATCAGAACACTTTATAATCTAAATTCACTTTACTTACCTTATTTCCATGTTCTGACCGCTTGATCTCCGAATCTTGATAGAATTCATCACTTTTCTAGCAAACTTTCATCATGGGTGTATCCACCACCTTGCCTGGAGTTTGTGCCTTAGAAGATATTTCACCTTGGGGGGTGCATTTGAACGCTTGATGTTCGAGCTTCAGTTCATTTTCAAATTCCTTCATGCCTTAGACAAATTTCTTCCCCGTGAGTGTATTTGACCCCCTCTGCTTTCCTTTTCGATGCCTTAGAAAATTTATCCATCTGAGCCTTAGGAACTTTGTTGAACGGGTGCCAGGCCAAAATCCCTGCCGAAACAACACGAGCAAGGTGTGGAAGAACCTCAAATCATCTCCCAGTGAGAAATATCCAATACCCAGAAGAAATTTCCCCTCAGAAATCATCGTTTTCATGTGTATCCAAACGAAGGGGTACATTTAATTTTTATTATTTTGAAAATAATAAAATTGCTAAGGTTCACCCGTTTTTTTTTACTCTGGAGGAATTCTACGCCTGTAATCTCCATTTTTCCTGCCTTAGTATTTTCATGCTTCCCTGAAGAAATTCCCTCCTGCATCTGGGAGAATATCACCTTGCACTTAGAGATTTTATACCACCTCCTCCAGGCGTATTTTCTAATTTCCCCTTAGAAAATGCCTTAGAAAATTTATTTTAAATATCACATCCTTGGGCACACTTCATAACACATACCTTTACCTTCGTTTCCCAAGCAATTTCACGCCTTAAAATTTTGCCTTACACTTAGCAACTTTTCTCAAGTCCCAACTTCCTTGGAGCATATTTGAAGTCTTCTACTTCCATTTTCTAACTTAGAAATTCCTTCAACATTTCCTTCTCTCTAGGCGTATTCCCTTCAGTGGCATTTTATTTTAATGCCATAGACAAATTCCTAAGTCTTATATCTCCTCCTTACCCTGGGCGCATATGACTCCTTGAACTCTCATTTTCAATGCCTTAGAGATTTCTCAACTTGTCATTTCCTCCTTATGATGGGCGCATTTTACCCCATGAGCCTCCATTTCCCTCATATTTAGAAAATATTCTAAGTCTTGCCTTCATACTTCCTTAGAGGGCGCATTTAGAGGTTTGTGCTTTTATTTTTCAACACTTAGAAAATTCTCAATTCACTTCACTTGCTGGGCGCATTTACCACCTTGTGCTTCTATTTTCCTTTACTTAGAAAATTCTCAATTCAGCTTCACTTGCTGGGCGCATTTACCACCTTGTGCTTTCATTATTGTGACTTAGAATACTTTTTGAGTGGCCTTGCTTGAGGGCGCATTTGAGGTCTTCTACTTTTATTTCCCCACGCCTTTGACATCTCCTTCTATCATCTTCCTTGGATGCATATGGAAGGGGTGTCCACCTTCACTTTTCTCCACTTAAACTTATTTACCTCATACTCCTTCTAAGGGCGCATTTAGGGGGGGCTACTTCTATTTTCATGCCTTAGAAATTATTTCAACCAGCAAGCTACCTTGGGCGCATTTTGAAGGGGGAACTTTTATTTTGACACTTAGAAATTTTCTAAACTCCCCCACCTCAAGCCAAGGGCGCATTTTATGGTTGGAGCTTCTATTTCTCCAACACTTAAAAAACTTTTTCAACTTTCATCCCCTTCATGGGCGCATTTGAGGGGGTGTGCTCTCACTTTAGACAAATTTTGAAGACCCTCAAACCCCTTTGCTTTTCCTTGGGCGCATTTGAGGAGGCATACTTTCATTTTTGACTTAGAATATTTTTGAAGTGTCTTCAACAACTTGAGGGCGCATTTTCACTAGCATGCTTCCATTTTGTTGCCTTAGGAAATTTTCAAGGCTTTCATTAATATCCTAAGGTGAGGGCGCATTTGAGAGGGTATGCTCTCATTTTCTCACACTTAGTAAATTTTTCATGCCTTTGTCTGCCCTCGATCTCACATTCTATTTTTAGCAAGTCTTTGATTTCCTTGACTTCCTCAATTCCGTTTTGCCTAAAAATTTCACCATATGATACTCTTTGCCTTGTGAACCCGTTTTGCCAGTTATCTGCCCTAACCTGCTATTTATAGCCACCTGCTATTTATAGTAATTTCTTGACTTTCTGACTTCAGTAGCTTCGTTTGGCACGAACATTTCACCATCTGATCTTGAGAACTTGAGTGTCGCTCCGATGCCAACCTCGGGTGCAGACCTGCTATTTATAGCCGTGCCCTGACTTACTAAAAATAGTAAGTCCTCCGATTCTGCTCAAATTTTGCCAGCAAGTGCCTGAAGGATGCTGATCGCAATGGGATATCTTCGTTTTTCGAAATTATGGCCTTTTACCCTACTTTTTAGGCACCGAAGTAGGAAACCCTAATCTGACTTGCATGTGCCTCAAATGACCTCTGTTTGACTTGATTTTTGCTATATGTCGTTCTGCTTGCTGAACTGAAGTGGTGGGTAGCTGCTGGGATGACACTGCTATTTATAGTAAATGTCCAGAAAGTGGTCAACCGGATGTCGGACGAGTTTGCATGTCACAGTGCCCATGGGATCTCAAAAAACCCAGAAAAACCCATAAAACTGGTCGACATGCGGGCACTGGCTAAAAATAGTAAGTCCCTGAAAACTGATCCGTTCTGCTTGCATGTCACATCATTGCGAACGTCTCGCAAAACCCACATGGAATATCCGGACATGCACTGAAAATCTCTGCATGCAAATCCTAAAAATAGCCTCTGAAGGCTGAACTCTGAAAGTCACCATCTCGGTTTGCATGTTACACCATCGTGAAGGTCTAGAAAAACCCAGATCAATTCTCCTGTCATTTATCGGAGAATTGTATGTTGAAGCCCTGAAAATAGCTCGTGAAGCCAGAATTGCTAAAAATAGCCAGTTGTCTGAATCAGCTCAAATTTCATGCGTAGGCCCTTGGAAGCTGCCTAAATGTGTTGAAGTAGTTAGAATCCCGAAATCCTGATGAAAAGCTCACAGATTGAACACTTGCTAAAAATAGTAAGTCGTCAGAACATGATAAAAATTCAGTGGGAACCTCCTGGAAGCAATGTTAAGCTTAGTTGTCAATTTATCAACTTGATTTAATCTTAATCCAGCCTGAAAACCCTAACTTCACAGATTCCCTTCAGACTCGGCCAAAATTTCTAATTAGGTCAAATACAGATACATCCCCAGAAGAGCAAAGAAATCAGAGAGAGAGAGAGAGACAAAAAACAAAAGCCAAAAGACCAAAATGGAGCAAAAATTGGGGGGTCCCCATTTGAATGGGGCGATGTGTGGAAAAGGTCACAACAGATACCACCCCCAAGTTCTATCTAAGATGCTCAAATGTCTCTTTTGGAAGAGGTTTTGTAAAGATTTGCAATTGTTCCTATATAGCAATATATTCTAACTACGCCTACTAGTCTTCCACTTGCTTCCTTAAGAAATGATATTTGATTGGAATGTGTTTGGTTCGAGAGTGCATCATAGGATTCTTTGATATATTGATTGCACTTGTATTATCACAAAATATGGATATGAGATGATCATATTCTACCTTGATATCACTCAATGCTTGCTTCATCCATAGAACTTGAGTGCAACAAGAGGTTGCTGCTATATACTCTGCTTTTGCTATGGATAAGGAAACTAAAACCTATTTCTTACTTGACCACAATACAAGACAATTACCAAGAAAGAATACAACACCACTTGTACTCTTTTTGTCATCCATGCTACTAGCCCAATCCTCATTAATGTATGTTGCTAAGGTGAAGTATTCACCTCTTTGAGACCACAACCCGAAATCCAAAGTGCCTTTTCAATATTTAAAGATCCTTTTAACTTCCTACACATGGGTTTCTTTTGGTACAGCTTGATATCTTGCCACCATACCAACTACCTGCATAATGTCAAGTCTTGAAGTTGTCACATATAACAAGCTCCCAATCATTGATCTATAAAGAGTTTGATTAGCCTTGGGGGATTCATCATCTTTACTCAACTTGCACCCTGTGACCATGGGTGTACTCACAAGTTTGCAATCTTCTATCCTAAATTTCTTCAACATCTCTATAATATACGTGTCTTGTGAGATAAATATTTCTTTATCTGATTGAGATATTTACAACCCAAGGAAGAAGGACAACTCACCAAGCATAGACATTTCAAATTCCTTTTGCATATTCATGGAAAAATCTCGGCACATTTTATCATTGCTACCCCCAAATATAATATTATCCACATAAACTACAACAATCAACTGATGATCACCTTCAGTTTTATTGTATAGATTGCTATCATCAATACCTCTTTTAAAGCTTTTTTGTTGTAGATACTTATCCAATCTTGAGTACCAAGCCCTGGGGGCTTATTTCAATCTATAAAGTGCTTTCTATAACTTGGATACATGATCCTAATTTTCAGATAGGCTGAATACTTCAGGTTGTTCAATATATACCTCTTCTTCTAAGTTTCCATTCAAAAATGCTGATTTGAAATCCATCTGGTAGACTTGAAATTTTTAAACCTAGCAAATTCTAAGAAAATCCTTATAGCTCAAGATGAGCAACAGGGGAAAATGTTTCTTCAAAATCAATACCTTCGACTTGAGCATATCCCTTGCATACTAATCTTGCTTTGTTCCTCACAACTTCACCATCCTCATTTAGTTTGTTTTCGAGTACCCACTTAGTTCCAATTACATTTGTATCCTTAGGTCTTGGGACAAGTTCCCAAGTTTCATTCTTTTCAATTTGTTTCAAATCCTCTTCCATGGCACTCACCCGGTGTTTGTCTTCAATTGCTTCCATAAATGTTTTGGATTCGATTTTAGAAAGCAAGGACAAATTTACATGTTCTAATGTAATGGCCAATCTTCTCCTTGTTTCAATTTCTATATCTTTGTCACCAAAAATTAAATATTCTAATTGATTCCTTTGAACAAATATAGATGGTGTCTTAGGTGCCTTTGATGGTGTCTTTGAATTTCTTTGCCCAACTTCCTCATGTTCAATCTCTTCCTCCACTTCTTCTTGATAATCAACTTCTTGTGCCATTTTCCTTTGATTCCATTCATCTACTTGGAAATTTGCAATTTCAATAATTTTGTGTGACCTCTTATTGTAACATCTATACACTTTGCTCCTTGAAGATTATCCAAGGAAAATACCTTCATCTTCCCTAAAGTTGAATTTCCCCAAGTCTTCCTCATCTCTTCTTATATAATATTTACTCCAGAATACTTTGAAATACTTCACTGTAATAGGCCTACCCTTCCATAATTCATATGGTGTTTTGGAATTGTTTACTCTAATTTGTCCTCAGTTTAGAATGTAGACCATCCTATGAACTGCATTCTCCAAAAAGTGTCTCATGGCTTGAACTCATTTAACATGGTCCTTTCCATTTCTTGGATAGTTCTATTTTTCCTTTGCACTGCTCCATTTTTTTGTGGAGTCCTTGTGGAAAAAAGATATCTCCTTATACCATGTTGTTCACAAAATTCTTCAAATTCGTTTGAAGTGAACTCTCCTCCTCTATCCAATCTCAAACATTTAATTTTTAGACGGGTTTCATTCTCAACTAAGGCTTTGAATGCCTTAAACTTTTCAAAAGCTTCAAATTTCTCTTTCAAAAATGTTACCCAAGTCATTCTAGAATAATCATCAATTAACAACATAAAGTAACTCTCACCTTGTATACTCTTTGTTCTACTTGGCCCACATAGGTCAGTATGGATAAGTTCCAAAGATTTAGACATAGAATATTCCTTTGTCTTGAAGCTCACCCTTGTTTGCTTCCCATATTGTAACCATGTTTAGATTATTGAATATGTTAATGGATAATAGCTTGGGTCAGATTGAATGACATTTCTAAAGGCAACATTCAATTAAAATCGAAATTATGAACAGTCATATTAAATCCTATCATTCCCGTGATTTTCTGTATTCATGTGAAATTGGAATTTTCTTGAAAGTCATTCGCCATCATATAGAAGGTTATATACGTGTGAGTATATACTTAACAAATGAGTTGTTATCAGCCGCATCCTAAGGGACGCGTCCCATGAGTGGACGTGCCTCCACTCGTGGAGACACGTCCTCTCATGAGGCGCGCCTCTTAGGAGGGGTGGACTTCTTCCCTTATTTATGGTGGTTCCTCATTCAATATGCAAACATAGAAATCTGACAATGTTCTGCAATCAGCACATTCGCGCTTAAGAAGAAGAAATCTGAAATTGACCTGTGGACAACCTGAATCTAATCGATCCTCAACATGGTATCAGAGCGAGGTTAAAATTCACAAGTCTGAATTTCTTATATCCCCTTCAAGCACGCTCTCCAGACTAGTGCGACATCGCTCCTGAAGAGCCTTGCGTGAGCATCACACAATCTCTTCCCTGCAGATTGACGCCTGTAGTGCTCTCTTCTCGCAGGATGTTGAAAGTCACGGTTATCACTACAGTAGCAAGAGAGCCGACATAGGAGACCCATGGAGGAGGAAGCGACAACCTTACGCGCACAGGAGACCACGACCGATGCATCTGTCACCCTTAGCGCTATCGCGATTGCAACGTGATGTTGAGGGGCCCAATGGTACAAGTGGCAAGAGCCGAAGGCTACGCAGCCGCCAGCAGAGAAATTTTCCCCCATGGCCGTGAGTGTCTCTTTCGTGAAAGAGCATAGAAGAAAAGTCGGGAATATTTCGTATTATATATTCCTGTGACTTGGTCATTTGATCGACTATCAGCAAAGTATCGATGTTCCCCTTTACGCTAGCGGCAGTATGACCATTATTGTTGCTCGACTCACTATCTGTGAGCAATCGAAGCTATTAACTGGCATAAGGTGGAACCATTCATTGGTGAAAATATCGGGTTAGGAGAGACAGGAGCCTTCGTATGCTTGCACATCAGATTAAATCATTCCTATCGTGGATTGGAATAATCGGCCTTACTAGAGCAGTTACATTTGATGAGTCGGGAGTGGCTTCAGAGGACAATGCCATTTGTTTTATTATTGCCATCAACTCGACTCTACATTTTATTTCCATCAATCAACATAAATACCGGAGCCAACGTGATGATAGCCCAGCAAGAAGAAAATGATTATTAAACTTTGGGCACCAACCACATAAATTTAATTGTTATTTTTAATAATTTAAATTTATTATTAAATATTTAATAATTTCTTATTATTTATTTAAAATAGCTTTTGCAGACTTGGTGCTTATAATCGGACTCTAGATCGAAATGAGCGATATAGCTCCGCCCACGAGTGGCATCACTATGGCACGGGTGTTGATTATCTGCTAATTCCTGTCAATTCGTAGGCTTCCAATACACTCAGACCTAGATGGGAGAGGCCACTGTGCTACTCACTTTCTTTGGATCTGATCCTGGCTAGAGAAGCTATGTGGTAATGTCTATGGTAGACATGAATCCAATGCACACCAAATAAATGAAACTCTCAACTTAAAATCACAGGAGAAGTGCTGGAATGATCACCTAGTATGCAACCTGATGTTGGAAATCTTCATGAGCACCGGCCAGAGCCATCGGCTCTGCCTGGACAGCGAAAGCAATCTTGGTCTCGATTGGTTGAAATGTGCCTATCTTTAGAAGAATTTCATACTCTGAGATTTGAAGGTTTAGGCTAGCTATCTGCTCAGCCGCGTCTGGAATTATATGTATTGTCTCCCACTCTGGCCGGACATCTAAGGTGAAGACGAAAGGTTGAGTAGATATAAGGTGGAGCCATGACTTTGCTGGGCGAGAATTTATAAGAGGCATACTTCACTTCAAAGTCTTCAGTGTGTAAAGGATATTACATAGGAAATGTAAAGGATTCGATGGAAGGAATTTGCATTCAGGTTATCATAACCATACAGAGAAAGGTTTCCAGACCTCTCGAAAACTGGGTGTGAGACCTTTGACAGGTGATTGGAGTTGTCAATCAAACTAAGAGCAGCAGCAATCAACGCCACCGCAAAGGGCGAAGAGAGCAGATATTGTGATCATTGATGCCGATTCCTCATTCTTGCGTACAGGATTCTAAGTTTAAAGAGATAAGTATTCTTTGGTCGCTGAGTTACATCATTTATTTGTGAATTCTTTTGAATTGTGTTGTGTTCACTAGCATAAGATCCTTTGAAAATTTCATTCATGATATAACTTGTATGATTTTTGGATAGTTATGAACTATTTATAATCTCTTCCAGATGCTTTCAGGACAGATCAGAAGCATAAGAGATTGTTTACAAAAGAAGAAGAAAATGAAGACTCTGCTTCTAACCATCAGACTGTGTAGATGACTGAAGTCATTCCTTCTAAGAAGAAGTAATTAGAGCTTCAGAGGGAGTCTCATCTTCACTTATTGTAAAGCCTTGAGATAGAGAAATATGAGGTGAAAGCCTTGTTCATCTCTGAGACTGAGATTAGGCGTCATGTTGAGAGACTCCATGACGACAGGTCCCAGGATCTAAAGAACCCCCTGCACCCGCAATATGGCTTAAGGGGGGGTGTTGGATATAAGCCACACCCGGACTAATGATAGAAACTGAATACATTGCAGACTTTATGAGGGCAAGAGAAGCAGGTTGGCTTCGTAAATTGCTTGTGGAACTCCTTGATCTAAGCACATTGAGATCCCCTACCATTATGAGACATGGTAGAAAAGAATATGATCCAATTGGAATGTATTAGTTCAAATGTTTAAACAGCGGACATACTCAACAACTTCTCTCCAGAGTTAAGGTTGAACTCTTCGAGAACCTGGTAGGTAATTTGATATTATGTTTGAAATTCAAATTTGTTTATAAGTTGTACTAATATATAAAGATGTTTAATGTGTAAACTCTTTTGTCATGTGTGTGACTCCATGACTTTATGGGCCTACCCCTCCTCTGTACATATCAAAAGGTGACGATCTTTCTGATAATGAACACTTGTATTTGACATTGTAAAGTGACGACTCTACAATGATAAAACTATCATAATAGATATCATATGGCTTGATATCTATAAGACATGTCATGATAGTATCTCTTAGACACCTTGATGGATATCATGAGACTTGATATCTGAAAATCATTGTGACCCATAAGAGATGATCATGGTGGATGAGTATATCCGTGGATATGCCATGATCTATGGTAGACATCATGTGGCTTGATGTCAGTGCACATACCATAATGAAGATATGTATGAAGAATGTCATGTGACTTGACACTTTCAGAAGCATATCATATCTTTTGATATCACGAGTTAGGTGATATCATTTTTGGAAGTTATTCTTCCTAGTTAAAGAGGAAGTGTTGAAATGATGAAGATGTGTTATGAAGAATGTCATGTGACTTGACAACTTTGAGAAAACACATCATATTACGATTTAGGTGATATCAACAATTTTACTTGATAGAAGTTATCTTCTCCAGTTGAAGAGGAAGTATTAAATAAAGGATATGTGTTATGGAGAATGTCATGTGATTTGACACTTTCAGATGCATACCATATCTTCTGATATCACGTGTTAGGTAATATCAGTTTTACTTAGTGGAAATTATTTTCCTTAGCCTAGAGGGTGTATTGAATAGTGAAGATGTGTTATGGAGAATGTCATGTGACTTAACACTTTCAGAAGCATATCATTTCTTCTGATATCACAAGATAGGTGATATCACTTTGGAAGTTTTTGAGGGAGTGTTGAATGATGAAGATGTGTTATGTTGAAAGTCATGTGACTTGACAACTTTGAGAAAAGCATATCACATCTTCGATATCACGTGTGAAAGTGATATCCTGACTTATTTGATTTGAAATATCTTCCCTAGCTAAGAGGGAGTGTTAATGGATAATAGCTTTGATCAGATTGAATGGCATTTCGAAAGGCAACATTCAATTAAAATCGAAATTATGAACAGTCATATTAAATTCTATCATTCCTGTGATTTTTTGTATTCATGTGAAATCGGAATTTTCTTGAAAGTCATTCGCCATCATATAGAAGGTTATATACGTGTGAGTATATACTTAACAAATGAGTTGTTATTAGCCGCATCCTAAGGGACGCGTCCCATGAGTGGACGTGCCTCCACTCGTGGAGACACGTCCTCTCATGAGGCGCGCCTCTTAGGAGGGGCGGACTTCTTCCCTTATTTATGGTGGTTCCTCATTCGATATGCAAACATAGAAATCTGACAATGTTCTACAATCAGCACATTCGCGCTTAAGAAGAAGAAATCTGAAATTGACCTGTGGACAACCTGAATCTAATCAATCCTCAACAGAATAATACATTAGTTTTCTTTTAAGTGTGGGTTTTTTTTTTTAAAAGGGTTTTCCCCACATACACTTGTGTTGTGATGTGACTTTGTTTGTGTTTTATATGTGTTTGTTCTTTCTATAATTGTAAGGATCTAAAATTTGCACACATACTCTCCTCTAAAATTAGTTTAGGAAGCATTTCCACATACCTTTCTTTCTTTCAATGCCATTAAACTACACCTCTTGCTATCACTATAGGTTACACTTATTGACATTGAAAATATTACATTTAGTCTAAATCATAGTACTTGGAGATGAAGGGATATGCATCCTATTATCGGTGTAGGGATGGCCATGCCATTTCAAACCAAGGGCACAAAAGTAAATGAATAAGGGTTCAGCTTTGTTGTATGTACATATAGTCACCGAAGATGTGGATAAGAAGATGAGGGCAAAGTTCTTGCCTGTATATGGTAGTCTCATGGCGACTATAGCTCTCTAAATATATGCCTCTTGATACTGGGAGTTTTAATTAGAAATTCATATAGAAAAGAGCATTAAAAACTCACTTGCAATGACATGACTTTAACTTGTACTACCAAGAAAATAAAAAAGTTCAAAATTAATCATAATCAGTCTTATAGTTTTGATAAAAAGAAACATATCATACCTCAGACTCCAGACAGCTACATGCAGCTTCAAGACAAGCTTCCAATGCTCTAAATTCAAATGGCAAAACTTTTGCACCACTTTCAATGGCATTCATCTCCAACTTCAAATCATCAATTTTTGTATCAGTTCTCTCTGGAAAAGTGTTTGCATCTGAAATGCCCATATCCGTGTCACCATTTCCTCCTTCCTTTATGCAGTAAAATGAATCCAATCAAAATTAAATTAAAACTACAGGAAACAGAAGTAATCTGGCAAACTGGTAAAGTTATTGCAGTTTATTTCATAACTAATGGATTTTACATTATCAGCCCTTATGCTGCCATTTCAAGGTATTTAATGATATTTTTGACTCAAAATTTTTATCAGAGGTCCCAACATCACTACTTTATACCATTAAATTGGTTTCTGTGTGACAAAACATGTCGCTTCACATGCAGAAAGATTATACAGAAGCTGAATGAGAGAGAAAGGGGGAGAGAGGAGAACTTGAATACTAGTATATTCTAGAATTTGAGAAACACTCAACTATATTCCTTTAATTGTCAATAACCACCACCCTTCCTATCATATTATCTCTACTAGTGACAAGGCTGAAGCAAGGAAGCATTTTATGATTCAAATAATACAACACATGAACCCCTACAACATATTTCTTAAGGTTTTCCCTCCTTTAAGCAAATTGATGTGATAAAAGATTCCAAAATTATATTTCTCTATCTCTGTATCCAAAGTTATTTATATCCACAGTTATTTTCCATACAATCTGTATCTTAAAAATGCCAATTTTATGTTCTTTTAGTCCCATTTAAACTTAGTGAGAAATTGACCCAAAAATATTCCTAAATGTTGTATTAATTCGATGTTTCCTATTAAGGACCACTATCTGGTATCATATTTCTTTCATTATCATAAGTCGTTCTGCAAATAACCTTTTCTGTGAGGTAATATATTTGTATTGCTGGCTATGAATTAGTCTTTGATACAATGCCCTGGTAAGAATGAAGCTTTTTTATTTGATATTTGGATTATTCTTTTCCAAGTCCAGCAAGATTACATCATTATCAAGGTCTACTTTTCTCCTTTTGTTCAGGTCAGAAAGAATCATTCTTACACCAGTTGCCAAGGTACCTTCCCTCCTTGCTTTGTGATTTCTGTCATATATTAAAAATTAGTGAGTGCTCGTGGTCTAAGCATGCTTGTTGAGTAACTCATCACAAAACTTGCCAGATAGTTTTGGAGAGGACTCACCAAAAAAACATGGAAAAACTGAATAAAAACACGAGTCTGCACCAAAAACTCAGTCAGCATCGAAAAAGATCAGTCCTACAAACCCCACTGTTCCAACTATTCAGAATCAGTAAGATATGCTTGCAGACAAAGATCTGATGAAGTGTGCAAAACAGTTATCATTGACTCTTTGAAGATTTGCTGCCACTGGTGACTGAAAACCCCTTTTCTACTTTTCCATTTAATGCTTCAAACGCAATTTTTATTGCTTTGGCAAACTGAGACTCATGCCTGGGTGCAAAGTCACCTTTATGCCGACATATACCTGCCCATTTGTGTGATTTCACTTCACTGCCTGGAAAAAATATCTTGATTGCATTATTTGGAGGCATAACCAGCACTCTAGTTTTTCATTGCATGGATTTAAATGTCTTTCCATTTCTTTATCTCACTGTCACAAGAAATATAAGTTGGTGCCACTTAAAACCTGCATAGTCACACAAAATAAGAACCTTTACATGGCAACTAACCTTTGATTGCACAATTTTAAGTCTTTTTTTAACTAATCATTGCTCAGTTGTACAATTGAGGAATTATTACCCCTTCTCCATGAGGAGGTAATGACAGTTGTGATTTATTAGGTTCTCATCTTGGCCCATAGATACAAAACTCATACTTTGCATATAGTTCTAGCTGGGTGCAATCACATTCATAGGAGTTATTTGTTCCTCGTAATATTTCTGGTATACAACCTTCGCTTAATGATATTATGTGGAACAAAGAAAGCATCATGAGGTGAGGATGGCATGTACCAGTTTTGGTACTACAACAACATGCTATTCGTTGTTGCGAAGAGCCCATATTTGAAGTTAATGGGTAATTCATTAATTGTAGGTAAAAAGGGTTCAAGGAATTGAACCTATATGATTTGAGCAGGCCCTTGTTGGATGATGCAATGAAAAACATCCAGCTTGGAGTGGAAGAGCAAAAGAGTGTTTGGCGCAAAAAAGGTTACTCTATTTTTTCCAATGGGTAGACAAATGGTTAGAACCACACATTGATCAACTTTGTAATGTTCCCCTTTTGGCAGTAATCCTATCAGTGGCTCATCAGCCTATTCCGGAATCCTGTAGGCTCGTTGAGGTGAATCAAAGGGTTCCAGTTTTGGAGGTTTTGTGGTCTTTCCTCAATATTTACTATTTATAGTAAATACTATTTTTGGCAGTTAGCATTTGTCAGTCTTCAGTTCATCATGTCCTCTGGAGCAGTTATTCAGAATTAAGCCTTGGCCTTTTGAAAATATTACTTTAATGAAATTCTTCATTAAAAACGCAAATTGTTCTAAATTGCAGTTGACCCCTTGGCCTAAGGTGTTAACTTTAAGTTGTGTTAAAAGAGAAACTTAAAGGGTGGTGCCTCATGAAGGAAACTAAAATGTTTTAATTAATTCTCCCTTGTCTCAAGTGGATGCCTTTTTGAGAGAATTATATTTTTTTTGAAAAAAGAAATGTGAGATAGCTTTCGGCGTACCATCTCACAGAATTGAACAGTCATCCCTCTTTCTTTAAAAATGTGGCCTTGCTCCATCATTTGGTTATCTCATGTTATGCTAAACTTATGCTGTCGAAATGAATTCTCATTTTGCACTTCGAGGAATGCTGACCTCCTAGTACCTTTCTCAATTTCGTGTTTGCAAGATAACACCTAATTGAATTATCGTTGCTTCTCAATCAGACTAGCAGATAGAGATAAAAGATGAATTTTTGGAGAGATTTACCAGTTTTGCAGTTGTTGTTTGCACATAGTTGAAAGTTGAATTTACTCATAGTTGAGTGAACGAATTTTGTTTTGTTTTGGGCAGTTTTACAATTCATTCCTAAGGTTTGGGCGACCATTTCTACCAATTTGCAGATTTAATTTTGGTGTGTGGATTTTTTAAGAGCAAAATCACCCCTCAAGGAGGGTCGTACTTTTCA